>BJBW01015835.1:0-47661 GCA_004320125.1 Scolopax mira
CAAGACCCGACTGGATGCAGTCCTGAGAGGTATGCTCTGACATGCTCTGGGTGGTCCTGCATTGGCAGGGGAGTTGGACTAGATGATCTCTATGGTCCCTTCCAACTCCAAAAAAATTCAGTGAAATTCAGTGAGCAACACAAACATTTACACGGACCCATCATAAATTGCCTGTTCCAGGCACGGACTAGAAAGACACTGATGCCAAAACCTGTGGCTATTCTACCAGATCAAATGCGCTCAGGATCTTTTCTAGACCTGAGACCACCTGGCTTGGAGCAACACAGTCTGTGTAATCGCATGTTTTCCCTACAAATGAGCTGCACATTCAGACTCCAGGGGACTTTGTATCAAATCTGTTAAATATTCAGTTTATTTTAATTGCTTGCTAGCATATTCCAGAGCCAAAATGAGCCAGATGTGATTCTGTGGTGACCAACCATGCTTCAGGCCTTCATACTTGATTCCTACACATTACTGTTCCCCTACCTCTGCTCTCCAAAGAACAACTCTTGGCCATATCAGCCACTTGTCCTTTCAAGGACAAAGACACAGTGAGATAGCAGTTCAACCACAAAACATGTATGAAAGGAGACAGCAGTCTCCTCATAAAGCAAGTGCAGAATGGAGTCAGAGCCTGGCCTGGCTTTCAGGCATTTAGTGGAGGAATTTTCATCGCCTATCAGCTTTGAAGTCTCAATCTCATCTCTCCACTGTAATGGGACTGACCATTCATGGATGTTAATGACCATTTAGGTCACCACTGTGGTTTGCCACAGGGTTCTACAGGGCTAAATGCACAAATATCGGGTGGCTTTAGCTAAAGAATTGGATCCTGTAAGAGTCATCACTGCAACAGATTTGGGTGTCAGAAAGCAGCAAATACATGTCCTTGGAGGACATGAGCCTCTGTTTCCAACATAACAGAAAACTGTAATATACAGCTAGGAAAACCTACATAAAGGACAAATTCAGAGGTTCCAGGGGCGGCAAGGGTATTTGAATCCTTCTGCAGCAAGGTCTGTGATGCAGCTTCACACAGCCCAGCACCCTTTCCTCGTCTCACCTAGATCAGTATCAAAGCCATTGGCATCATCAGGCCAGGAAAAAACAAAACAGAGGCTTCCCAGGGGCTGGCTGGAGCACACCTTCTTCAGTGACTTGGATTATGCTTCCCCACACAAAGGAGAGATGTCCATCCACACTCTGGATGGCCACTGTCTCAAGGGGAGGCTCTGGGTGGGAGGTGGACACCGTTGGAGCCCTGTGGTCATCTGTTCATGCGCTGCAGGATGGTGACGCAGCCGTGATAGCTGGTACAGCGCTGCAGCGGCGGCTGCTGCTCCACCATCCCCGTCACCGGGTCGAAAGTGAAGGCTTTGTCCGTGCCTTCCCCATTCTCATCTCGGCCACCCAGGATGTAAATCTTCCCCCCACACACCGTCAGGCCACAGCTCTCCTGGAAAGCAGAAAGAAAACCCAAGAGCTGAGGAGCAAGGCTCAAGCTTTAGGCAAAGGGCTGAGCAGGGGCAGGGGAGTCATCACAATGGGCTCAACTCTCCCCTGCCCAGCAGAAGGGAGAAAAAGTAGGTAAAGTGATGTCTGACTCTTGGAGTGGTGCAATCATACAGTTTCAGTAAGAAACTTGCAATGCCTCAAGTCAATGATGGACGTTGCTGTTCCTGGCAGCCCCCCAGGCATAGCACAGACTCACAAGCCCACCAAGAGCCCAGAGATCCAGCCAGACCCTCCCTGTGAAAGTCCCTTATAAGGATGCACTAAGACTGTGTTTTAATTCAGATTGAGGTTAGCTGTGGCCCAACATTCTTCTTCACTGTGCCATGGTTCACATTGCAGCATAGCTTTGGAGTACAAGACTGTGAAGACACTAAACCAAGACACATAACCACCACCAGCCCATGTTCACCAGTCCACAGAACAGACTAGAGCCATTATAAGCCTCATCCTGAAACACAGTGTGGAGAGCAGATCCTCAACACCAATGATTGCACCCCACAGAGCCATTCCTCTGGCATTAATAGCCAGGGTAGACCCAGCTTCAGCAATAAAACTTGCTGTGAGAGAGACAGTATGGATGCTGATGGCAAGTACATATATATTTGAGTTTCTTTGCAGAGGTCACACTTACATGCTCAGAGCCAATCCCACAATGTATTTTCTTTGCCTTCAATCTCAGTAAAGCACAGATCACCCCTGTTCTAGAGGGAGAGAAAAGGCTCAGAGATTCTTTCCTAAACCTCTTCCTTACCAGAGGCCCAGGGAGGGTGGCCACTTCTTGCCAGCTGTCTTTCCTTGGGTCATAACTGAAGATTTTACTGAGAAGTCCACCTACAACATAAATTATGTTGTCCAAGCAGACGGCACTGATGCATCTCTGATAAAAAGGGGTCGGAGACAAGAGTGTCCATTTGTTGTCCTCTGGATCATAGCACTGAACCTGGGAGGAGCAATACAGAAACATGGAATTTACCACATCTCCCTGCTTGGATGAAGCTGCTGTTTGCTAGAAATAAAAGCACATTGGGACAGAAACACAGATGGGATCTTCAACACCCAGAGACCAGTGCAGAGAGAGAAGCAATGAGGGGTTCTAGCATTCCCTCTTGTATTCAAGTCTCCTAAACTACGAGCCTCAGGGTGGCTGTCCTTAACCCAGACAGTGCATGGTAAAGTGTTCAGAGATGGAGCTGAGAAGCACTGATGGCTCTGTCTGCAGCTCAGGAGACCAAACACCATGTCTGGCTTATAGAGGTCTCTTCCAGGCAGTTACTATGATTATTACTTGTCTGAAGTGAATGCTTACAGGGTTGGAAATGTGTTCCTGTGGTACCTCATGGCTGACCAGGCTTCAGAACAGAACAGGTTCTACTGAAACCATGCCTCATACCAACTCCTGACACCTTCCCTTTCTGGTCTGTAAGTCTCATTGTCTTCCATTTAAATGTATGACTTCTCATCTTATTATATGGGAGACTTATTAGACTTCCAAAAAATGGCACCCTTGCAACTTAAGGACAAGGACATCATTTCCCTCCATGTTCTCTGGTAAACCTTCTTTTTTAGATCTCTGTCCATTTATGATGCCCCAGAAATACCTTATCGGTGTTAGCAGTGTCATCCACAGCACCACCCATCACGTAGAGCTTGTTCAGGCAGGAGACCACGGCTGCCGAGCTCACAGCTTGAGGCAGTGGGGCCAAGGTTGACCAGCTGTTGGAGAAGTTGTCATAGCACTCCACGCTAGAGAGGCGGTAAAAACCATCAAAACCTCCCACAGCGTAGATCTGCCAGAAAAGGAGCAAAGCAAGCCGATTAGAAACTCCTGGACCCACCTAATGGGCTACAGTGTCATGACGTACAGGAGGGGAGGTCAGGACTTCACCAGAAAGACAGACACCAAGCCACAGTAAAACCTTGGGGTTGGATTACATGACCTATAAAAGTCCCTTCCAACTCAAACCATTCTATGATTCTGTGAAACACCCCACACTGTATGGTTTTCACCCAAAGACTTGACACAGCTATCTGCAGAAGTCTTACATCACCCCATGGTAGATCTTATTGCTAGAACTTCATTTGTGGCTACTACAGGTGACAACACACACCCGACTGAAACAATGACATCTTGGTTAGGTCCTAGTTGCTCTCCCATCAAAACTATCTCTAAATGACCCAGAAGACAAACACATACTGACAGTTTCTCATTGTAATGGGCAGCAGAAGTGCAGGATAGTTCTCCGCATGGCTTCTTCCAAAGTTCAGGCCATTGCTTACCTTGCCCTGAAGTGTTGCCATTTTGTGTCTCCATCGGCCTTTCTGCAGACAAGCAACCTTGATCCAGACATTCAGCTGGGAGCTCAGCACCCAGACATCATTGCTGCTGATGTGTCCTCCTGAAAAACAGAGGGATGGAGGGCTGATACAACCCTAAGAACTTCACTACATCACAATATTGCATAGTTCCTCCATACAGTGGAAAAACTGGGGGTGGGTTACTTCTCCCAGGTAACAAGTGATAGGACAAGCGGAAACGGCCTCAAGTTGCCCCAGGAGAGGTTTAGGATGGATATTAGGACAAAAATCTTCACTGAAAAGGTTGTCGATCCTTATAACAGGCTGCCCAGGGAAGTGGTGGAATCATCATCCCTGGAGGTATTTAGAAGCTGGGCAGATGTGGTGCTGAGTGACATGGGTTAGCCATGGGTTTTGTCAGTGTTGCGCTGATGGTTGGACTCAATCTGAAAGGTGACTTCCAACCTAGAAAATTCTACGATTCTAACTTAGGCCAGAATACAGTTATTGGGTTATGGCCATGTTAACTCACCTTCCCAAGGGAGATACCCTCTGGACGTCACAGCACTTGTTACGCTGCTCTATCCCTCATCTGGCATTGCATTTTAAGTGAGGGACAGGCAGAAGACTCAGACCTCTTAGGAAATCCTCCCTGACAGCACACACCAAAACCATCTCATTCAAAGCTGAGTGCTTTTGCCAGATGCCAAACAGAAAGGAAAGGTTTTTTTAATGCTGCCATCTTTCTCTTTTTGGCGCCCAACGTTTGGCGCCCAATTTTCACCCTCAAAGGTGAAATTTTTCCTTGAGACAGCAAAATCCAAACCATCTAAGGATAAACTTTGCCAAGAAATGACCTTGCTCCAAAGCTGAGATCACAGAATCATAGAATGATTAGAGGTGGAAGGGACCTTAAAGGTCATCCAGTTCCAACCCCCCTGCCATGGGTAGGGACACCTCCCTAGAGGGTCTAGGGAGGAGCAACTAGAACAGGTTGCTCAAAGCCCCATCCAACCTGGCTTTGAACACCTCCAAGGATGAGGCAGCCACAGCTTCTCTGGGCAACCTGTTCCAGTGTTTCACCACCCTCACAGTCAAGAATTTCTTTCTAGTATCTCATCTAAACCTCTCTTCTGTCATTTTAAAACCATTACTCATCATCCTACCACTACAATGCAGGTGAATGAGTCCTAATGGACAGAACTAAAGAGTAGTTGACCAAGCAGAGGTCGTGCTGTTCTTTGCAACCAGCAAGGCACCACCTGTGACCAGGGTATCTCACCTGATATGTACACATCATTCTTCAGCGTGCAGGCAGCAAACTCTGACTTAGTGTAGCCAGGCACGCTGGAGAGGGCTGTCCACTGCCTGCTCTTCGGGTGGTAGAGGTCCGTGAAGGGCAGCTTCAGAAGACCTTTCTTATCACAGCCCCCAATGACGATGATGACTTCTGCCAGCTCCATGAACCTAGACCAGGAAAGGCATGAGTAATTCCCTGAGCCAAGGCTAATACTTTCCATCACCCCTCCCATCCTATTTAGGACACTGGCAGCACAGTCCAACGGACAAAGGAGAAGGGGCCTCTCCCGCATCAGCTGATTTTCTGGGCAAATCATTTCACCCCTGCACCTTCCCTTTTCTCCCCACAATCAAATCAAAGGCAGCTCACAGATTGGGTGGGAAAAGGGTCCAAACTGTGTAGGCAAAGAAAATGGGAACAACCTTTAAAAGTGCTTCGTGAGATTCCCCCTGCCACTCACCATCCTCCCCTCCTCCGGCACAAATCAAGGCTAATCCTCAAGGCACAGCCACGAGCGTGGAAAGCTGTTCCTGGCAGCCTGCCTGCAACAAGTTCTCTGCCTGGAGAGAGGAGTGTTTCCAGGAAATCTCTCTCTCTCCAGCCCTAATAGCAGCAAGCAGATGAGACAGACAGCAGGGGAAGGAAAAATCCTGCCAGCAAGTAGGTGGCAAAAGAGGACCAGCTCTGCAGGAGGGGAGGGGAGAGGAGGGAGGAGGATGAAAGAGGATTTGAAAGGCTTGATGCAATCCTCAGAGCCTGTTGTGATATTCAGCAGAGAGAAGATGTTTCAAACCGTCCCTTCCACCTGACAGAAACATGCCCTTAAATGCCAGGTTGTGACCTCTGAGATGCACCGGGGTAACCTTCATCCATCTGCCCAGGATGTTCCACCACTAAGTGGCAAACAAACCTGTCACTTCTTCATCTGAAGAGCAGGAGAGCATAAGAACTTGACCCTGCACCCCTGTGGTCATGTGTGTCCTCTAGAAGAGGATGGGCAGCCTTGCAAACCAACCCAGTTTGATATGGCCACCCATCCCAGAGCAGAGGTGTCCATCAGCACTCTTACCAAGCCCACCCTAAGGGACTTGTGGGACCATGAAGAATCAGGAGAGACTTAAAATGTGGTTGATCAAATCCAAACTTCAAAGTCACACAAAAGTGCAGATTTACACCCCTCCCCTAGAAATCTCTTTTTTTAAATACCTCCTCCATTTTACGCTGGCAGTTGCCTGGGGAAACATCTCTTTATCTTCTTGCTGCTCATAAATAAATCACCAGGGGGGGGGGGGGAAAAAATAAAAAAAATGGCAATTTGAGGATATCCAGGTAGCCACCTAGATAATAACTGCTTTTTTTTCCCCTGGATATTGATTTCTGACCCTACAGCAGCAATGCCTTTGAGATAGATGATGGCCAGGAGAACTGAGACTGCTCCAAGCCTTCCTGTTAACAGCTTGGAGATGGTGGAAGAGAGACCAAAAGAGGTGAAATGAGAACAGACCAGTGGCAGAGCCAAGAATGGAAAACAGGTCTCAACCCAGTGCTCTACCCATTGGTGAAAGCAGATTGGAATAAAGAACTACCAGCATCCATTCTTGCTTATAGTCTGGCCACGTATCTGGATGACATCATTGTGCACCCAGAGCAGTGTGACTAGAGCACTTCTTGCTAACCAAGAAAAAGGTGTCACATGCATTAGTATAAAATTCACAGGAATCCTTTCAAACAGGGCAAACATCTTCAAGACCTTCATTTTGGAAACAGGGAGGCCAAAATAGAAGCAATCTGAGAAAAAAAAAAACCACAAGTGGAAAAAAAAAAAAGAAAAAACAACCCAAGAACTCTCCTCAAACTTTAAATCCATCAACTTAGACCATGCCAGTCTAGGGAAGAAGACGCTGTGTTTTACCTTCTGGGTCTTGATCGCAAAGAGCTGACCTCATTTCCAAGGATGTAGTACTTGCGGGCCTCGTGCAGCAGAGGAATGCACTCCTTTGAGTCCTGGATGAGTCCATCCATTTCCACCTTCTCCAGGAAGTAAGTGGGGTCAAGCAGGGGCAGACGCACATGTTCAAGGAGGTCCTTCAAGGCTCCCTTCCTGGCAGATACATCATGTCGTACCCAGCGCATGACTGCTTCAAAGACCACTTCTTCCTTGGGGACCACCAGCTGCTCATCGGACAGATATTCAACCAGCTCCTTCACACTCATCTCCAGGAACTCTTCATGACACGACACCTCCACAAAACACTCCAGCATGAACCTCTTGCTCTTTTCTGTCAGAGACGCAATGGAGAAAGAATCTGCAAACTTCATGATGCCCAGACAATTGCACGGGTGAAGCTGGCCTTCAAGGAAGGTGACACAAGCATCTCTGAGCTTGGAGATCTGCAGCAAGTCAGACAGTTCCAAGATGCCTTCAACATTGTCCTCCTGAATGATGATGTTCCCCCCATACATATAATCAAGAAGAAGAGACATCGTGGAAGCAGAAATCTTCTGGATATTGATGATATCCTGGTGGCCTTCCTTGAGATTGCCACCAAACATGGCCCGGAAATAGGTGCTGTTGGCCGACAAAGTGGCACGGTGACAGGGGAATTCTTGTCCATCAATTAATAGCACCACGTCTGTGAAGATGCCGCTCTGCCGGTAGGAGTTCAGCGTCTGGAGGATCTGCTCGGCATGGCAGGACCCACTGCAGAGCTTCATGTGCAGCTTTTCTTTGCTTGGGTCCCGCGTCGCATTTTCCAGGCTGCTTGTCCTGAAACTCGATTCTTCTTTCATCATTCGATGCATCCTCATTGGGCAGCAGGGAAGTAGACAAAAGAAAAGTATGTTATTAAAATATTTGACTTCAATGCCCAATACCATCATGGTTTCTGTATCTTCCTTAGTGCCATAAGGAAGTACAGATTCCAGCTAAAATGGGTATTTCCAACCCAACCCCATGCCAGTAGACCAACTTCTGCTTTTAGGAGGTGTTTCTTCTAAGTCAGTTGCCTTGACCAACCTGTGCTGTACTAACACCTTAACACCCCTTCCTTTCTTTCTGAAATTTTGCAGGTCTTATTAAATGATTTCCCCATCCTCTCAATGCAAATGCTCCATGGTACATCCCAGCTGGAGCAATGCAATACTTTGACTTTTTCTATCCACCACATTTGCCCAGATACCTTATTCCAGGCAAAAATCCAGAGGCAAGGATGTGACACAGATAGCTATGACATGACCTGCCCAAAATGCAGGGGAGATGTCTACATCTGACCTACCTTTCTGCTAGATTTGTTCTCCAGATTATTTTAAATCTTTCCTGAAGGACTTCATAAAGCAATTGCAATGAAGCAGAGCAGAATTCTCTCATTGGATCTCTAACGGTTCCCCCTTCATACTGACTGCCTGAGCAGAAGGACCCATTTCTGTAGGACAGGGAAAGTTGGGTGCTCAGCCTGGAGGGTGAAAATAGCTGCACATCCAAATGGGTGATCTCTGCTCAAGTAAGGAGGAGGCACCTTTAGAGGTCATCACCGGTAAAGAGTAATCTCTAGGGAGAAGGACTTCTGCCTGCAGAGGGGGAGGTCCAATGCAATTTCATGGCATTGAAATAGATAGTTGATGACAATCAACTATCTGACAACATGAGAGGATCAGAGACCCCAAACCCTCAACTTCTGCCTCCACTATCCTAGACCCACTAACAGGTTGGTGCTGCCCTATTTCCTCCACTTCTCCCCAGAAGTTCACCCTGAACCATCACTGCTGCACAGACCCAGATGCTGGGGGGCAAGAGCAAAGAGAGGATTGAATCTGGGTCTCCTGGTGTTTGCTCGACTGCTCTCACCAGCTGGATGTTAAGTAAAAGGGGCACAGCAATACCACAACCTGTGTTTTTAAAACACAGCAAAGTCAGCACCACTTCTTGTGTGAGGGTGCTGGTGAGGGCCCTCAGCAGAACACTCCCAATCAAAGCTTCAGCCATGGTCATGAAGTTTTTAGATTGCTTTTCTGAGGATCTGTAACAGCAAAGAGCCTATTTTGGGGTGCTCAGGCCCCACTCTTATGGGGCCCCTAAGTCAATCTCTGGCAGGAGCACAAGTCCCCACTTGGGTGACAAGTTACTGGACATCAGTAGCTTTGTGGTGTCCACGCTCCCAAAATAAGGCAGGTTACACATCCCTCAGGGAGGATTACCTTGAATTTCTCATGAGTCAAAATTCCTATTTTAGCCCTAGTCCTTCATCTACTTTTGTAGAATCATAGAATCATTCAGGTTGGAAAAGACCCTTGGGATCATCGAGTCCAACCATCAGCCCTGCTCTACAAAGTTCTCCCCTACACCATGTCCCCCAACACCACATCTAAATGACTCTTAAGCACATTCAGAGATGGTGACTCAACCGCTTCCCTGGGCAGCCTATTCCAGCCTTTTCCTACACCTGCACCTCCCAGACAGCCATCATGTCAGACCACACACCCCAGAGGTGCTTGGATTCTCCCATGCCCCAGAGGACACCTCCTGGCTGCACCTGCACACCAGAGTAGCTGTGTATAGGACAACCAAATTTAGCCCTCAGGATCTTCACCCCACCACCTGAGAAAGTGTCACCGTATTCTTTTGTGCCTCCAGAATCCCTCAGCAGTGGGGAAAACACCTCTGCCCGTGCCACAGGGGGGCTGCAGGGATCTAAAGAGCAGTGAAGCAGCGTGACAAGCCCTAACTAAACATCTAAGAAATCCTCTGGTGAAGGCTCTATACATCCCAAATGTGGCTGACAGGTTCTCGGGGCTGTGTAGAGAAGGAAAACGCTGTCAGTCAGTTCAAAGTGGTTTTGAGAAGTTCCAACAAAGGCAGTTGTCAGAGACACCTTTGCAAAGAGCAAGGCACACTCTGTGTTTCTCTGACACACACGGCTCCAGTCAAGACAAACACACCTCTATCCCCACATGTTTCCCAGCCATCGGGGTCATGCACAGCCCTGCACGGCTCCGTGCTGGGAAGAAACAGCCTTGGGCTGCTCTCCTTCCAAAAAGACACCCCCCCGCCTCCTTCCACAATTAATCCAAAAGCCCTTCCCCAGCTCTGTCAGTCTACCCAGGAAATAAACAATACCAACACCAAAGAAAGATTGTTCTTGTCCCTTTGCCTTCACCCATGCACCCTCCTCTCTGGATCACCCTCTCCATCCCAAGTACCACACAGCAGCAAACCTGCATTTTATATATTTTTTATTTTGCAAGCCTGCCCAGGTGCTAGAGCAAGAAGTCTAACCTTACCTGGCCCACAGGTTGTGTTCTTCAGGTGAGACCTAGCGAAGACTCAACTTCTCTCTTGGAAAGCTTCCATCCGCATGGAGACAGGTCCTCTCCGCAAAGCCTGCTCAGCGCTTCTGCATCAAGGCTTGGGGAAGCACAAAAGCATCTCCTTTATCCTCCTTGCCAGAGAGGTGGGGGAGAAGTCTGCTTTTGTTTCTCCTGAATGACATGCCAGAGAGCTACAGGGCATTAGCCATGCAGCTGTCAATAACAGCCAGCCAGGGAGGAGCCAGGACCCAGGGAAAACCCCTCGCCGCTCAGGGAAAAATATATCACACTAGGGCAGCTTAAGAGGACTGAGCCATCTGGAAAGCAAATTGAGGTCCAGGTGGAACGATTCATGTGGTAGAGAGACTCCGTCTCGCTGGAAACCGCACTAAAGCCGATAAATAAAATATGGCTCTGTGAGTAAAAAGACGCCCGGAGCGGGAATGGACTGGTTCAGGGAAGAGCTACAGTCCCTCTCATTAACGTGTGATAATTAGGTAATTAGGTCCTTGAGGATGATGAGGACAGAAGGGGAGGTGTGCCCCCCGGTAGCTTTCTGCATCCTCCCCTCCAACTTGATCCCAGTTGGCTGAAATTTTTAAATCCTTGTAGCAGGGATCAAAGCGGCCCCAGGAAAGCTCCTCAGAGTAACCCTTGTGCTGGAGACTGTCAAAGCTCCTAACGTGATGCAGCCTTCCCTCCCTTGCCCAGCATCATTTCAAACGACTTGAAGTATTTCACACAAGACAGAAGGGAAATATTAATAATAACCAGCCCCTGTGTGTTGTCATCCCAGGGAAATCTCCCCTCCGTGGGACATGACAGCCGTGTTTGCTGGCTGGCTCCTTTCTGCTCCTCTCCTATGGCGGGGATGCAGGGCACAAGCTGGCATCCTGTTTGCTCACAACATTTGCATATGAATCACCGGCAACCTGGAAGGGACTCTGGTTTCCCAGCCTGCTCACTGGGCTGGGAAGGTTGGGGGGATTTGCTTTTAAGACCTTCCACCCTTCTGGAGTTGGCACTGCAAGGCTGCATCAACCAGAGATGTCACCATATCTGCCACAGGGATGAGGCTAGAGACGACTGGGAGTGGGTCATCAGGACAAACGGCAGCACAGAACTGACCCTATTCTCAAAAATAGGTCTCGGGAGAGTTGGAAACTCCTCAGCAAGGCTGCAAAGCTGTCATCTCCTTGCAACCACAAAGCATGGTCTTCAAAAACCATCCCCAGCTTCAAGTCATGCGTGGGTGTGGGAAGGACCAGCTACTAAGGGTTGTCAACACACAAAGTGACCACAATGAAGTGGCTTTACAGGGTGCAGCTGTCCTCGTGCCAATGGCAAGCCACCTATTGAGCAGATTTCTACAGCCAGACTGCACTTGGCGCTGGATCTCCCTGTGTGATGCCACCGTGCTCCAAAGTGGTTGTCACTGTGCAAAGGCTGTGCTACAACCCATGCATGTGGCATTTTTCCATGAAAAAGAGGGCATTAATACACCATAGAGCTGTGAAAGGATGGGGAGATATTTGACAGGGGTGTCTGCTAGGCAGCACTGGAGGAAGGACACCTGATGTAGGGATAGGAGCCCAACTTCTCCTTTGCTCCCATGCCTTGATCTTGCAGCTGATTTGGACTCTAAAAACCTTCTTCAGATTAAAAATGCTCAGCCTCTGGTGTGCAAAGCCATTAGACACAACGCCACAAGCATTAAATAAAGATTCTCTTAAAAAAAGGGAAATACAAGGATGTAGGAACAAGAACTCCAGGCATCTGTTGGGGAAAGCTCTCAGTGAATGCAGGACCAAAGCTACCTGAAGGAGCAGCAGAGTATGGATCTCAGGAGGAGAAAAGAATTGGAGGGAGCAGCTAAACTGAAGAGAAAACAAGGAAAAAAGAGTGAAAAGGACAAGAGGAAAGGTAGAAGAGAGCTTTGGATAAATCAGGTAATTGAGGCCATAGTAAGACATCATACGGAAGATGGTCACTAGGACTTGATCATGCTGTGGTCTGTAACTCCCCACCACATGTCCAAGAGACAACTCTGGACATGTGCAACTCCTGGCACCCCCATCCATGGCTCCACCTTGCCATGGAGAGAGTCAGAACACCCTCTTTCCACCCTCAGCCAGTTCACAGAAGGGAAGGGAAGTCACGAACCTCTAGGAGAAGAGACTGAAGCAGATGGGCCAAGTAGATGAGTAAGGGCAGAGAAGTAATTTGAACAGAAGCAAGGTCCAGAAGGCAGAGAGGGAGAAAAGTAAGAAAGAAGAAAAAAAACCCAACAACTTGGTTGCTGTTTCATACATGGTTAATACTCATATTAAGCTTGAAACCTGGTCAAGAGCTTCAGCCAAGAAGAGGTTGCTTGCACCAGCAAGGGGAACCAGCCTTCAGGCTCACGCCACTGCTGCTGCTCACAGTGTGGCTAGATTTTTCACACTGAGTTTGAACACTGCAAGCTCTGAGCCACTGCACCATTTTAAGGCTTCGGGGCAGACACAAAAGATCCTTCTCATGGCAGATAACTGGGCAAGCCTAGGGCACGGTCACATCAACATCACCTCCTAGACCCCAGGAGTACCACTCTACTGGCAAATTTGAAGGGCTGGAAAGGATCCCAGATACCCTGAGAACTCTTCCAGCTGTACCATTAAGCTCTTATTTATAAGAGGAGCCTTAGAAAGGAAGAAAAAGAGTTAAATAGCACAGTGTTGGCTGTCCCAAGCCATTTGGGCTTTGAGCCAGCAACCAATCCTCAGCTCTTTTATTTGAATAACAGACACAGCCTACATGACTCTTATTTCTCTCCTTTTAACTTTTCAATATCTTTCCCTTGGGTACAGCAAGGACAGCCCCAGTTAGGGATTATTCAGTGTTGTAGGTATCAGGAGCTCTACCCCTTCCCCCAGGGCAATTTTGTATTTAACGCACAAGTGGTATTCCCAGAGCCAGTCAAATTCACGACACGGTGCCGAGTACCCATCACCAACCAGTGAGATAGCGTTGTGTTTATTTTAATCCTTTTCAACTATCAGTTCAACGCAGCCATTCAGGGGCTGGAGAAAACAGCTGCTTAACAAAGACCAACCCCATGCTGACCCAGACCAGATCCCCCTCTCACCCAAAGTACCCTCTGTCTGCAGCTGAGAGCAGATCCTGGAGTAAAGAATAAAAAGAAATAGAGCAAGCGCCAAGCAAGACTTTCCCTTAATACACATATTTAGTGAAGAACTGCTGAGGAACTTCCCAAACTGGAACTTGCATCCAGATTTCTGTGTTTAATAAGTGCTAATGGATGTATGAGCCTTTTATTGCTCCTTGAACCTGCTTATGGTTTTTCTGCTTTCACAGCGCCCTGGGGCAATGACTTGTATAATGTGTGTTAAAAATAAACTGCTTCCAGTTTAAAATTGCTGCCTGATCAGTTCTATGGGTGCATCATTGTCCCCATGTGGCCATAAGCACCAAACAATTATTCTACAGTTACTGGTCAAGATGGGGGTCTGCACAGCCACCTCCCCTTCACAAGACCATTTTTCGTCTACTGTCTTATAAAAGCAAAATGTGAGAGAACCATAGAATGGTTTGGGTGGGAAGGGACCTTTAAATGACATCTAGTCCAACCTCCCTGCCATAAGGATGGATATCTTCAACTAGATCAGGTTGCTCAGAACCCCATCCAACCTGACCTGGAGTGTTTCCAGGGATGGGACATATTACCACCACTCTGGACAACCAGGGTCAGGGTCTCACCACCCTCAGCATAAAACATTTCTTCCTTATACCTAGACAAAATCTTCCCTTTTTCAGGCTAAAACTGCTTCCGCTCATCTTATGGCTCCCCTCCCTCATCAAGAGTCCCTCCACATCTCTCCTGGAGCCCCTTGGAAGTGGCTCTAAGGTCTCTCTCTTCTCCAGGCTGAAACCCCCTCCAACTCTCTCAGCCTGTCCTCCCAGCAGAAGGGCTCCAGCCCTCCCAGCATCTCTGTGGCCTCCTCTGGCCCCTCTCCAACAGTTCTGTGTCTCTCCTGTGCTGAGGCCTCAGAGCTGGAGGCTCCCAGAGTGGAGCAGAGGGGCAGAATCCCTCTCCTCATCCTGCTGGACATGCTGCCAGAGATGCAGCCCAGGATGCGGGTGGGCTCTTTGGGCTACCAGCTCACATGCTGGCTCATGTTGAGCTTCTCATCCATCAGGATCCCCAAGTTCTTCTCAGCAGGGCTGCTCTCCATCCCTTCATCCCCCTGACCCAGCTTCAGAAACATCATGAGGTTCATACTGACCCACTCTCCAGGTCCCTCTGAATGGTATCCCATCCCTCAAGCATGTCAACTGCACCACTCAGCTCAGTGTCTTCAAGAAGAGATGCAATAAACTGTATTGATCTCAAGAAGGAGAGATCTTGGTGGACCTTGCACCAGTGGAGGTTCAGATTGGACATAAGGAAAAAATTTTACACTGAAAGGGTTATTAAGGACTGGAATGGGCTGACCAGGGAAGTGGTTCAGGCACCATCCCCAGAGGTATTCAAAAGATGGGTTGACATAGTGCTTAGTGTCATGGTTTAGTGATGGGGTTTGTTTTGTTTTTTTTTTTTAATCAGAGTTAGGTTGACGGTTGGACTAGATGATCTTAAAGGTCCCTTCCAACCTAGGCAATTCTAGGATTCTATGGTCTCCAAATCTCCCTCTGGTCAGACCTTTAGCTCCATCATAAAGCATGAAAAAGGAAGAAGAACAAGGCACCATAATTATGCAAACAATCCCAGAACACACGACACCACCACAGACTGGCAGGGGAATACTGACAGTTTATTACACAGAGCATTGCAGAATTTATTTTGGTCTAGATCTATTTTCATCAAAAAAGTAGCCTCCTCTTAAAAAAAAAAAAACAAAGGTAGCAAATATTCAGGACGATAATGGTAACAGTCAGTGCATTACGCATAAAATTTCTGTCTCATCCTTAAAAAAAAAATAAGAAAAAAATGAATTGTGAAAACAACTCTTTGTTGGATTGCTTTTAACACTTCCAAGCTTTTAAGCACTTGACCTTTCAAAAAAGTCATCTCCAAGGGTAAAAACAACATGCAGGTGATTATCAACAGATGCTGAGATTTAACAACATCTCTCACTTGGCAATGACAATCCACCAGGAATGTTTCAATACAGCACCACAGTAAAGGGAGAAGCAACTTTGTTCTCAAAAGGCTTCAAAGCCACCAAAATCTTGCAATTCTGCAAGAAAAACCACACCATGTTTCACAGTCTTGGGAGAGTATCATATAGAAGAAGAGTACTTGGGGAAGGGAAGAGGGATCATGGACCAGGGTCTTATTCCTCTTACATTTATAAAAACCCAGGATAGATGCACACGAACTAAAGTCTTGTGTTGCACTGCTTCAGAGGTGCTTATTAAAGCATCACAATTCATGTTTTCATTATTAACAGGCATATTTTTCTCTTACATTGATAAGTTGGCCACTTCTGCCCCAAATTCTTATACACTAATCCCAACATTTCAGAGTTTCAAAACTCTACCAGAATTCAGCTTTAAAAAAAAAAATAAAAAAAAAAATTGAACAATTTAGTGCTGCTGAAACAAGAACAAACTGCTTGAAGCAGTTTTGATCGAAGCTTATTTCTGGCCTTTCCAAACCTGCTTTGTGCATTGAATGTGATGCATGTCATCATCCCCCAGGCCACCTTCTCCTCTGCAAGGTGACTTCTCCCTCCAGTCTCTCCCAGACTTCTCTGCAGTCCAGCTTGGCCAGCACCCAAAAATACTCAGCTCCCGTTCCTTCCACAGGGAGGTCCATCTTTGATGGACCCATTGCTTTCAAGGCAGCGCACACCAAGCTTCAAAGGAAGCTCATGTTCAATGGCAATTCTCCTGTTGAGCATTGTGTGGACCAAGATCCAGCAAGGAAGGGAGAAACCCAACAGCAGAAGGCTACGGGGACCGAGCCAAGACCCATTCACAGCTCCAGCAGCCTTCCGGCTGGTTTTGGCTGCCGTGGGAACCAACTTCGTGTGAACAGCAGAGTGACCCAAAACCAGGTTTCTCTCCACAGGGGCTTGAAGGTCAAGAGCAGAGAGCTGAGACCGCCCTGGGGCTGGCCATGATCCACCTCAGGGAGGGAATAAAGGACAACTATCATCTACTTGGTTTCTGAGTTTTGTTTTATTTGGGTGTTTGAATAGGTTTTTTTTTTTGCTTTTAACTCCTGGTCTACAATTTTGGTTTAAAGCCTTTTGCATTGGCAACACGCTGATGAGAGCTCTTGCCTTCATGAGCCTGTCAGCATCTGCTGCAAGACCATCACTCCTTTGGAGGATGTGAACATGCAGCTTTTAAAGACCCCACTTATAAAGCAAGGAGGAAAGGTCCCCTTGCAGGAATAAATTACACTCCGGGGCTGCTTCACCTTCCAAACTATTTACAGCTCCTTCACCCACGGGCACCTCCTTGGCCTAGAGAGGAAGAAGCTCATCCTGCACCACCACCTCTTCTTCCTACGTGGGTGCAAGGACAGGGTGGCAAGGAGAGACTCCAAATGCCACTGGAAGTGGCAGGCACTTTAGCCAGATCTGAGCAGTGATGGTGCCCACAGTGTTGCTTTTCACAAGCCATCCAGGCTCCCAACAGAGCCCAAACTCAGGGAGAAGAGATGGAAAGAAAAGAAAAAAGCCAGGGGGTGGGGGGAGATAAAAAAATGAAAGCATTGCTGCCAGCAGAGGCCAATCTACAGCCAACGCTCAGGATTTGCCTTCAAGACTGTGGCAGAACATTTCCAGAAGGCCATTCCCCCGCGAGCAGCCAGGCTTTGGGGAAGGAGGACAGGAGAGGGAGAAGGTGCCCAAGTGACCGAGCCAGTGCAACCTCTTCCCTGGCTCTGAACTTCAGTGGGGAAGAGCAGTGCTATCTCCTCTCCTAAGGAAAGCTTTTCTCCTCCAAACAAGCCCCCTGTTGCTTTAGAGCTAAAACTTCATTGCCCAGGAAAGGGGGAAAAGAGGGGGGAACCAAAAAGAAACCAAAAATAAAACCCAACATAACAAAAACGACACTTCACAAGAACATCACAACATTCAGTTACACAATCACCTCACCAAGGGAAGGAGGGGAGCAGGACAGGGGGGAGAAAGGGGAAACACGTCCAACGTGTTTTTCCCAGAACACCCACAACAGGGATCACATCAGGCTTCACGTCAAGATTCAAATAACTTCAGCCATAAGGTCAAGGATTTAATGAACGTGGTATTTCCACTCATGCCCTGGAAAAAAATGACACTCAAAAAAAAAGAAAATCCAGAAGAGACAAAAAAAATATTCAGATTTTCTACATATTTACAAAAATAAGCCCCTCCAGCCTCACAACCAGGGAGGTGGAGCAGCCAGCAAAGGGGTATGGGAAGGGGTCTCTGCCCGACCAGCAGTTCCTCACAGGTTCCCATCCCGCAGCGAGCAGGAGAGCACGGCTCTCGCTGCCAGAGTGAAGGTGGGGGATGTCCCGCGACGGGGTTGGACCGGATCCCCTCAGTTCATCCTCAGCTTGGTGTCCCGATGACCCATGGGGGTGACCATCTCGTTGGCATAGCCATTCTCAGAGCAGAGAGACAGGTCGTCCGTGGTCTCCACGCCGTTGTTGATCTCTGGGAAGGGTAGAGAAGGGAGGAGGGGGAGGGACACACATTGTCACAGGGGTGCAAGTCCCAGGAGCCACCCACCCACCCACCATGGGATGGGGAAACTGAGGCACTGAGCAGCCGTGTAATTCCAGTGCGTGGGATCCAGCTGATTTCACCCTGGGTTTACTAACACCACACACATTTGAAGCCAGTTCTGAACAGGATCTGCCTCCAGATAGAAGTTCACCTCTAAATTTCAGACCTTGACAATTCTGCCACCATCAAAAGCAAAACTGGACACATACGCCCCCCACAAACATATGGATGCCATGTCACAGGTCGAATTAGTAACCCTGGAAAAGGGTCCAAAATGCATGAACTTATGTACCCAAATGGCCATTCTGGAAGTGGGTAGAGTCCCATAGTCATTAGTTTCACTGGAGAAGATGTGCAACCACCAACGTTTTAACTGGGAACACCCACCCTACGCAAGAACATGTGTTTCAGACGCACAAAACTTTAATATGTATTCTCTACCTCTAAGTTTTATGTGTCTAGGACATTTTATCTATCTCAAACAACATTGGGGAGGCTTAATTCTGCTATGACCAACAGCTTTGCCTCTCCAGATTCCCTGGGTTTACACCTGATTTTCACCACCTCTAGAGGGCGGAATCAGGACTGCATTTCACATAATAAGCTCTTTGAAGCAAGAGTTGTCCATTCTGCTGTGTATTTGCCAGACAAACCCTGATCCCTGCTAGAGTTCCCTAGCCCCTAAATACAAAAGCAAAAAAGAAAAAGAAAGCCCATAACAAAGCTCAAAGGGAGATTATATTCACATTCCTTCAAATATGAGTTTTCCACTCATGGAAAACTTCATGGACCAACTTTAATCTTTTAAAGCTTCCCTCTTTGTACATTTCTGAGATCTTTCTTAGACGTGCGATGAGATGTTCCAACACACATAAGTGCTGAGAGGAACACAAGGATTTTAGGAACATCTCAGTCCACAGGGACATTGAATTCTAGGTCTACCCCAAAACTCACCACCCCTATTTGTGGTGATCTATAACGTTATTTGAATGGGCTTTATAGTTTTTAACACACTGTTGACAACTCGGAGCAGAGATGACATGGGACACTACGAGAGCTGTGTGTCACAACTTGGGAAGTTAGACACAGCAGTTCTCAGCAAAATCAGTGCTCAGTTTGGGATGGATGAGCCACAACTAGATCCCACAAGTGGTTCAGTGTAGCAGGGTCAGTCCAACCAGCCTGTGTCACCAGCAGATGATGACACGCATATCAAGACCACCCCCCTCCACCAGCAGAGAGTAGGGGGGATAATCAAGGGGTCAAGCAAAGGGCTCTGACCACTAGCCCCCACCCGTACCCGAGAAGATCAGCTTCTCCTTCATGATCTTCACATCCCGGCTAGAGCGGCGGACAGCAGCACTGAGCATGATCTGCTCGGGGTTGTAGGTCCTGATGCTTCCTAGGCGCCACCTGTAAGACAGAAGGGTGATATCAGGGGCTGGTCTCCCCAACCACGGGAGCATCCTCAAGGCAAGCGGCCACCAACAATGGGGAGACCAGCAAGTCCCAGAGACCCTCATGCTTTTGCTCCCTCGCACCTACGCAACCCCGCATGGTAGGAGGATGTTCAGAGATGAGCATGTTATCTCAGAGGGGTACAGACATACAAGCAGGTCATCTTTAACCACCTTGGGCATCCTAATTCTTCTAGTTTCACCAAGGACTGCAGATCTATCTGTGATCTGCAAGGACTGTGATTGATCTCTATCACATCAGCTACCCAACTACCCTAAGGAGTTAGAGCTATTTTGACTCTTGGGGTTGGAAAAGAGGGAACAAAACAAGAGACTACCCTTGTGGGAAAAGAGCTCTCAAAGCCAAATTAAAGTCTCAAACCTAAGTTGCAGCAAAGTTGCTGTCCTCACACAAGTAGTTGTGACATACAATTCCCCTGAACATGATTTCTCCCAGAGCACTTCTCTCCCCAAACGCCAGGTCTTTGCTTACATGCTTCTACCCAAAACCTGTACTTTTTAAGCCTTGATGAAACTTGGTCTCCACCAAAAATTTCCACCACATAAACAATATGAGGGTGATGGGAACTTGACTCAACTCAAAATGAGCCAGACTTTTATTGTCATTACTGAATGCATGTAAAGGAATTTACTGATGTTAGTAGCAAGCAAGAGCAGCAAGTTCAAGGGGGATTTTGCTTTTAAAGCTGTTTTTCAGCCTGAGAACACCCCTCTAGCAGGCCTTCAGCTGCAGAGCTGCTGGCACCAGGGGTGAAAGGCAGGCTGCTGCTGGAAAACAGGGCTTGGTGGGCTCAGACAAAGCAGCAGTACTCAATATCCAATTGCAAAGGGATGCTGTTTAGACCAGGGTTTCATAGCTCATGCCCCACCAATTTGTCCTACCTCCTGACCACAGAGGAAGGCTTTCAAGCAAGTTCCATTCTCCCTGCCAGAGCCAGGGATGCTATAAGGCTATTTGATGAAGAAATAGCAGGGATGTAGGGTGGTTTATGGGGTTTCTGATCTTTTGGCACCATCTAGTGGCTCATTCACACAAGAGAAGGTGATTTGATTTTTTTTTTTTTAGATGATAAGCACCTTCTCTTAAATTCCTAACCTCCAACCAGCCCCAGGAAGAGAGGGTTTGAGGAGCCCCCACATTTCCCTAACCTGGATTCACAGAATCACCCTGAAAAAGGAAGATCCACAAAAGACATTCTGTATCTTTTCCTGGAAAACTTAGCCGGTATCGATTTCATGGGGTTTCCATCCTTTTCCCAAATGCCCGTGGCTGACACCACACCATCAGGCTTTGAGTGAGGAACAGATGAAGGCGGATGCTCTGCTACAAGGAGAAGAAGGGATGGGACAGCAACAATGACACAGCTCACAGAGCTACGGACAGAAGCAATACACAGGAAGCTCAAGGAGGCAAAGATACTAAAGTATTAAAAAAAAAATTTTTTTTCTCCTGTTATCATCATTTAAACTGAGATATTTTGACGTGGGAAAAGACTATTTTTGCCCTTAATGTCACATACAGGCAGATCCCACTAAGGTTAATGTGGTTGGAAGTGCATAGGATCTCAGTGGATAAGACCCTCCATAAATATATTGCTACAACAGGAAGTCCTTTCTTGGCCCACATCATCAATGTTTTTAGCATGAGTTTGGGTTGCATGGCCAAAAGGCACAATGATCTCTTGCCCACAGGTCCTAGATGTCCCATGGAGAGAATGGGCTCTTTTGATGCACAGACAGCCCAACTTCAAAGGGGTGTGGAGACCAAGGGCTTTTCTCCTCCTCCTTCCAAGAGGAAGGATCACTGCTCTCTGCTCTCCATCTCACATGGTTGTGGCTGTGGCCAGATCCAGGGTGGTTAATTATGCTCAAGGGGCTGCTGACTCCTCTCTCACAGGTGCATTGCTCTGATTGAACAAGTTAGGAGAGGGTGACCCCATTCTTCTGGTATACTTTGAAATACCCTCTTAGAAGATCCACCAGTCCATTTAATCACAATGCAACTCCAATACCATATGAAATACTTTCAATTGAAAGAGGGAAGATTTAGATGAGATCTTGGGAAGAAATTCTTTGCTGTGAGGGTAGTGACACCCTTGCCCAGAGAAGCTGTGGCTGCTCCATCCCTGGAGGGGTTCAAGGCCAGGTTAGACGGAGCTTTGAGCAACCTGGTCTGGTGGGAGGTGTCCCTACTCAGGGCAGGGGTTTGGAACTCAATGATCTTGAAGGTCCCTTCCAACCCAAATCATTCTATGATTCTATGATGCTCTCTGCTGCGCTCGGTAGCCTTTGGGTCTCCAGAAAGCTTGTTTAATAGAAAAGAGCTCCTCTCCTACCCCCTTGGACTCTGTTGTGATCGGCCAACGTTTAGGACAGCAGCGTGCAAAAAGGCCAGACAGACAGCAGGTAGGTCTTGCTCTGGGAGGTTGGCATCAAAGTGGACCAGACGGACACAGGGTGGGAACAGACTAAAAAATACTGGGACAACAACACAGAGACAGCAGACACCGTGTTAGGGCCACAACCGGACCCTTGTTTTGAAGGGGAGATGCAGGGAAAGGGGATGGGAAAGGGGCAGGTTGGGGAGAAAACAGTTTGATTGGTACTGAGGTGATAAGATGGAACAAGCAAAAAGCCAAGCCAGCCACACTGAGAGTCCCCATCCTCTGACTACTCTTGCGTGAAGTCTGCCCAGCTCCTCCATGTCTGTTTTCTCTTTATCCACTAGCAAAGGGGAGGCAAGAAGGGGACAACACCCGACCTCCCTGCACCCATAGACGGGCTCAGCCCAGCCCCATAGCCAGGTCCTCTTTTGGGGAGACACCGCAAGGACGTAACACCGCAAGTCCATGGCACCTCATGGAGCAGGCAATGTTTGAAGGTGGCCAACCCCAACCCCCAAGATGGTGGGGTGGGCAGAGGGAGAGGAGCAGGTAAGCACAGGTATAGAGAAGTAGCCAAGTCCTCAGAAATACAACCCCATGGCACACAGCGGAAGGGATGGAGAAGGTAAAACGTGAAGAGTTTGGTCGGAATACGGAGGTGGTGAAGGCTTTACTGCAGAAAAGTGACAGTGCTTCCCTCTGGCCAATTAGAAGAGGTCAGTCTCAAAAACCTCTGGTAAATGCACTAAAGGAATGCATGGGATTATTTCCATGGAGAAAGCATTACATCCACTGGGAATTTCCCAATTACAACACACTGCAGGTCCTCAGGAGAGGGCTGTTTTAAGAGGCAGTGCCTTGGGTCATTGTAACAGAAGGTCAGATTGCCTTCAAAACATCCACCGGCTTCAGCATCAGGCTCCCGTGGTGCTCATGGCTATGGACTATGCAATGTTCTGACCCTTACGGTGTCCTCCCCCTGCCCCCCCGTGAAGCCAGATGTTTGAAAGCATCGTGAAAAACTGTGTCCTGCCCTGTCCATCTGCAGTGAAGCCACAGGCAGAGAGGGAGAAAGAGAGAAAGGAAGGCTGAATGAAATAAAAGAGAAAGAGGAGGAAAGCACCAGAATTACCTGATCATGTGATAGCTGTGAGATGCCAGAATGCAGCAGAGAGAGAAAGAGGAGGAACATGCACAACAGTCAGAGCAGTAAGAAAATAAACAAGGCAAAGAGGCAAAAAAAAAAAAAAAATCAGTTAGAAATCATCCATCACAGTTGGTATTTCCCTTCTGGAGAGTCGGCCACGATCCTGTCACCGGGGCTGAAGCAGAAGAGCAGGAGCAATCCCTACCCATGGCTATGGAGGAGAGACAAGCCATGCGTAGGAGAGAGGACGAGCACATCGAAGCGGTGGCTCTGTTCCCACCCGCCCCCTCATCCTTGTATGAAGGAAGCATCTCTGTTTTGTCCCAAAAAGGAGTTAGGAAAAAACAAAACAAAACCAAACCGAACCACAAACCAAAAAACAACCAACCAGAACACTGAAGGCCAAATGCCAAGCCCCATTTCCTGAAGCTGAATCAATCAGCAGGTAGTAGAAGGGCAATTCTGCTGTGATTTGGTTTTGATAAATCCTTAACGCTGCTACCACTCCTTTCATGTGGTGGAGAAACTGGAAGGGCAGGGAAATGGGTCTCTCCTGCACAAAGCTCTTGGAAGAGCAAGCCCTTTGCTGCAGTAAGTCCAACTTCTGACGATAGAGTTTCTCATTCCTTCTATTGACTCAAGGTTGAGTTGTCCCAAGGGAGAGATACAAAAGAAGACATTTGACCCTGCTACGAAGGGCTCCACGTGGCCAGAAGTCTCTGAGCAACTGCCTTTCTATGCCAGAGGTTGGGCAGGGAGCTCAGTGCTCCAGGTTGATGGGCACTCAGGAAAGCTGGTGGCACTTTCCAGCTCTTCTCACCTGTATCACACACAGTGGGTGGAAGAGAAATCCTGCAATAATGCTTTCTTTCCTTGCCCTACTCCATCAAACCTCTTCCAAACCCAAAGAAATCCAATCTGTGCAGAGAGGAAGAGTCCAGCTATTGAGAAAGAGTCCATGGAGCTGCCACTTCTCCCTCTGTCCAAGACACACCATCTCATTCTGCTCTGGGACCCAGCAGTTTGAATCAGTTTAATTTCTTCAGATGGGGTCTCCTGGGTTCAGGGTCTCCCTCTGATTCAGGGAAGCCTTTTAAAACTGACTTTGTGAGATGACGTAAAAAGATTGCAAATATCTCATCAACTTGGCCTTCAAATTCTGCTCTTCAGAGAGATCAGTCGCTGAAGACTGGCCTCTCTGTGCACTTCTGTATCTGACAGGGGTCTAAAGAGCAGGGACATCTCTTATTAAAACAACTGACAAATTTGAGAGAGCAGAGGCAGCTTCCAGACAGCACCTCCACAATGCCCTTCTGGAGAAAGGGTTTAAATCGGCCACAATTCAAGTCACAAGACTCTTTAGAAAAATTTTAATCTCGTGGTTTCATTAACTGTTGGGAAATCTAATCTGAGAGGAGAGTTTTGAATTTGCTGCTCCATGCTGGAACTGGGGACCTGCTGGGCACGGGTCTGCTGGTGGGACTGTGAGATTCATGAATTTAGACATAATCATAAACAGACCCAACATGTGGCCTGAAGTCAAATCCAGCACAGCTGCTGGCAGGAGCCACAGCCTACCTTAACATGGCAAAAATACCAGGGGGAAAGAAAGAGATGGCTGGAAAGAGATGATCTGGGACAACGCAACAGCAAAATCATTGGCTCATGAGGTTGAAGTGAATGAAATTGCTGCTCCTAACACAAAAGGCATTTCGGTTATCAAGGAAGGAGGGAAAGTGCAAGTCCCTTGATGTCTCTAGGACAGTCGTTTGTGCATGCCAAAGTGGAGGAGATTATAGACACAGTGGGAAGAAGGGATGCAATTTCAGGAGATGTTTTCCCAGGAGAAGGGTGCTGCTCCTCGCTGGAGGGAGCACATCTCTCTCTGACCTCACGCTTTTTCCCCAGAGAGGGTGATTAAACTGTCACCACTGACAGCTAAAATGTCTCCTAGGAGAAAAAGCACGTCACCGGGAGGACACCGTGGCTTACTCACGAATAATCAAGGGGAGGGTGACTTGGCTAACTCTGCCATTAGGAAGTTGATTTACCTCCTCCTGATTTATCAATGTCTTCAGTTACCCTGCCCCTAGATTTATGAACCACATCTGTTTTCAGGGACCATGGCTAACAGGGAGGTTTCCTCCTGTTATCCAAGGATTGGATCAAATCCTTGATCTCCCTTTTCTTTGGAAAACAGAGAGCCTTTCTCTATGCATCAAACTAAGCAACTGATTTGATTTGTTAAATCATAATATGTGGGCAAGTGCAAGGTTCTGCACCTCAGTCGGGACAATCCCAAACTCAATCCAGGATGGGCAGAGTTGGAATTGAGGACATCCCAGAGAAGAACTTGGGTGTGTTGGTGGATGAGAAGCTCAACATGAGCCAGCAACATGAGCTGGCAGCCCCATATCCGGGCTGCATCCCTAGCAGTGTGGCCAGCAGGGCGAGAGGGGGGATTCTGCCCCTCTGCTATGGGGAGACACACCCAGTGCTGCCCCCAGCTCTGGGGCCTCAGCTCAGGAGAGACATAGACTTGTTGGAGTGGGGCCAGAGGAGGCCACAGAGATGCTGGGAGGGCTGGAGCCCCTCTGCTGGGAGGACAGGCTGAGAGATTTGGGGGGGTTCAGCCTGGAAAAGACTCTGGGGAGACCTTGGAGCCCCTTCCAGTCCTTCAAGGGGCTCCAGGAGAGATGTGGAGGAACTCTTGATGAGGGAGGGGAGCCATAGGATGAGGAGGAACAGTTTTAAACTGAAAGAGGTAAGATTGAGATGAGACATTCAGAAGAAATTCTTTGCTGTGAGGGTGGCGAGACACTGCAACAGGTTGCCCAGAGAAGCTGTGGCTGCCCCATCCCTGGAGGGGTTCAAAGGCAGGTTGGATGGGTCTTCGAGCAACCTGGTCTGGTGGGAGGTGTCCCTGCCCAGAGCAGAGGGGTTGGAACATGATCAAGGGATGATCATTAAAATCCCTTCCAACTGTAACCATTCTACGATTCTGTCATATTTCTATTTCTTCAACCAAACAGGAACAAACTGATTTAAGAAAACTATGACATGTTCTTTTTGAGAACTGTAATGGTGGCATCTCAAAACATCTCCTCTTCTTCTTTTAAAGCATTTTAATCTCTTTCTCAACATCCATTTCCCTAAACCATTTACAGTTTCTCTCCCACACACATTTATGAGTGAAACACAGCATCTACCTACTATTTTGAGATCTCTGATTCTTCTTAAAAGAGCAGTGACTTCATCCAGTTCAATGTCATGTCTCAGAAGTGGAATTATTGTTTGCAGTCTTTGTAGGGATTTTTAACAAACAGTTTCCCTGCTATTGCAATCCAAGCACCTGAGGAGCACAGGTCCCATCTCTGTCCCATCTCCACCCCATGCTCTGAACAAAAATAAAAACCCACACCACAAATACACAAGCGTCAAGCCATATCAATGCTACTTACTTCTGGAATATAAAAACTCCTACAATTACAATAAATGAAATGAGATCAGATGTGATCCAGATTAGGTGGTACTCGTCTGGAGGCTGGAAGACAAAAAGCAGAAGCAGACTTTAAATCTTCTGGCTTGTACAATCACAGGAAGACCACACACTGCTAAAGTTACCACCAGGGCAGAAAGAATAGCACGGAGCTGTAGGAGTTGCATATAAATCACAACATTTATGACATGTCTAATGCTGTCCTGTCACCCAAAATGACGTTATCAGGAAAAAACACAAATGGGAACAATTTTAAACTCTCTCTCCTTTCATGTGCTGAGTTTCTCGGAGCTTTGTGGCTGAAAGTTTCCTATCTTAGTGGTATGGTATATGAATATTTCTGTTTGGTTCAGAAACCCAGAGTGCTAGGGGAGTTTTCAGAGAATTTACTGGCTACACGATGGGCAAGGGGGTTACCTTTGGTCTCTGGTTATTCCTTGTCCTTACTAGGGTAGCCAGTAGTAAAACTTGTCCTCATTCAGTAACAGGGGAAAAAAATAGTTTTGCAGCCTGGCAGAAGCACAGAAGCCAGGTTTGCTGGTTCACCTGTGCGTTTGCTTCTCCAGCTTCTCAGCAGGTCTGGGAAGGTTTTTTTCCATTGAAAAATGGGAAAAATCATATGGGTTAAGTGGGGCATGCAACACAGTGTCCAAGGCTCCCAAACCCTGTAAGGGGAGAGTTGGGACCATCTGAAGGAAGGGACTGTGCAAGAGGAGCATCGATCCGTTACCATGTCAGACATACAGAGAGGGAAAACTCTTAAGCCCAACAGCATATTGAACCCAACCAAACCTTCCTGGAAAAAACCACTAGCCCTAAGGTTCCAATGATCAACAGCCACCTTTACAGGCACCCAGGTGCATCCTCTTCTTTCAGTGGTCCACAGCACCTTCCCATTACTTACCATTAGCCAGATGGGAAAAGGCACCTTGCGAAGAACATGGGAGCTGTCGGAGGTGACCGACTGGACACCAGCGCACCACAGGATGGAGTATAACCAGGGCTCATTCACAGTGTAGAGATTCACACTCAGGTTCGCCATGGTGTAGTCCCTGCCAGGAGACGGAGAGGGTGAGATGTGAGCTCCCCCCCCCCAGGCAAATGTCAGACCCGCATCTCCAAGAGGAAAACTCTGGTCATCAGCGATCCCTGTAATCTCACAGCTAGATGAATTGGGTTTATTGAATTTGAATTACTGAATGAAATAGGTAGTTTTTTAACAGGGCACGGTCACTTCATGAGCAACCCAAGGGTGTTGCAATCAAGTGGTTTGAACCTGAAAGCTCTCCTCACCTCTTGGATGCTACCTGACCCAGGACACGAACCATCCCAGATACTTTCTAATGAATGATGGACACAGTATGTTTTTGTAACAACCGCCTCATCATGTTGAAGAAATGGCCTCAAGTTGCATTAGGGGAGGTTTAGGATATTAGGAAACATTTCTTCACAGAGAGGGTTATTGGGCATTGGAGTAGACTGCCCAGGGAAGCGGTTGAGGCACCATCCCTGAAGGTGTTCAAAAGACGGGTTGACGTAGTCCTTAGGAATATGGTTTAGTAATTTTTGTCAGGGTTAGGTTGATGGTTAGTCTAGATGATCTTTAATGTCTCTACCAACCTAGACAATTCTATGATTCTATGTTGACGCAAAATTAACATCTGGCTCAGACACTTGTAACACTTCATTGGCAATTTACTTAATTAAAACGTGACAGAGTGCATTTCCAACACGCATACCCTTGTTTTGGGGACAGTTGCAGACTTAAAGCTTCCACTCTCCTGAGGTTGTTTTCCCAGAAGATGAAACTGCAAGCTGGGGTACAAGAGCAGTCAGCAGCCAACCAAGCACTGACAGTGGACTCCCTGTGCCCATACCATTTGCATAAATTGCTCTGTTTCCTTATCCACAAAGCAGACACATCGCTAATCTCCAGTGCAAAGATTAATCCTTGCAATTTATCCTTGTTAAGCACTTTGACGTGGGAGGCCACTGTACAAGATGTGGTCAACTCAAAGCTTACAACGTGATCAAGCTGCTCCAAAGGTTATGGGACTCTCAAGGGCAGAGGTGGTCACAGCAATGTTATGTCCAGATGCTGATTTTTTTTTTTTTTGGGGGGGGGGGGGGGGGGNNGGGGGGGGGGGGGGGGGGGGGGGGGACACGACTGGGAATTGAGAGAACTGTGTTATACCAGGGCTTGTTGAGCCTGCTCTGGCTCATGCTGCATGACTGGTCTCCCCAAGGCTTTCAGGGTTCAAGAAACACTTAGGTGACAGGTCTGATTTAGGAGACAGCTGAGGTGGGATTGATGAGAGACTGGGGCTGATGAGTTGGGATAGATGAGAGAGTTGGCAAATGCTCCTCCCCATGAAATAGAGAAAATAACAGAATCTTAGTGGTTAGAAGGGACCTCTGAGATCATCGAGTCCAACTACATAAAAATAGGTGTGTTGGGGCATGGAAACAGGCAGGAATTATTCTGCAGGTAAAGCATAGGCTTGGTTTTAAGGGTAAGCAACTAGGCTGATTGCAGACAGTCACAGAAAGACACCACTGGATTACACTAAATAGGACTGTGGTCCCAAACAGCCATAGACTCAGCTCTTCCCTACACCCAGCCCAAATGTACAGTAAGACAAATCCTTGGAAGAGACTTTTCTTCTGAAACACTCTATCACTTTCAAGTATTTCTTCGCAGGGGGGAAAAATTAAACTCTAAAAAGTAGAAAAGCTGTACTAGAGACAATCTGCCCTTTCCGAGAAGGGGCAAAGCTGGGAGCTAAGTCACTGCATGGTTCAAACACAGGCTCAAGCAGGAGAGGAACCCCATGTTGTGCCAGTCTCATTAAAGAGCAGAACTAACCAGGCTCAATTGCTGACAAAGGACAGCAATGAAACAGGTGAATACTCTGGAAAGAGAAGCTTCTCAAAGCACATCCAGACTTTGGACTAATCAAAATTCTGTGGTAGCAACTCTGGAGCAGACAAACAGAAGCAAAGGGCACCTGCTAATGAGGATAAGACAGCACTCTGAGGTAGTCAGTGTGAAAAGCCTTCACTTTTTCCAGGGCTGACAGTGTAATAAGAATCAGACTAGTCATATCTTTCTATTTCAAAAAGGATCATCACATACTGAATTAGCATGTAGAGTTATCAGAGTCAGTTGTTCACTCCCAGGAACAGCCTGGATTCTGGGTGATGGGTAGGGTAAAACTTGTACAGCTCAAGGTTTATCAAGAGGAAATCCATCTGAAAAGATACCTTCATGCAGATAAGAAAGCCTGGGATGATAAGAAAAGATGCTGCTGGGACAGGGATGCACCCACCATGGGGCGCACAGGTTATCAAAAGTCCAAACCACAGGCTGTACCTGACATCCTCGTTTGTGACCTTGGTGTAACGCAGGTTGAGCTTCACGATGCCCTTCTCCCTCATACTTTCTGCGTCCAGCTTGAGGCCTGAAGTCTGCTGGAAACCTGGTGCAATCTCTCTGACCAGCTGCCTCTCCGTGTCTGGCAGCCACATCACCTGCAGAGAGAGAGAGACCGAGGATGGCTATGGCAAAGGCAATTCACAAAGATGACACAAGATATCCAGTTTACACCAAGCCAGAAGCAAGATCACATGAGAGACTGCCTTGTTTCACATACAAATTCATAGAATGGTTCAAGTTGGAAGGGGCCTTAAATATCATCAAGTGCCAACCCCCTGCCCTGGGCAAGAACACCTCCCATAGACCAGATTGCTCCAATTATCTAGGAGATACTTACAGTCTCCCACTTCTCTACTAACAGGCTGAGAGAGTTGGGGGGGTTCAACCTGGAGAAGAGAAGGGTCCGGGGAGAACTTAGAGCTCCTTCCAGTTTCTAAAAGGGCTCCAGAAAAGCTGTGGAGGGACTCTTGATCAGGGAGGGGAGCCATAGGAGGAGGGGGAAGGGTTTGACACTGAAAGAGGGGAGATGGAGATTAGATGTGGGGAAGAAATTCTTTGCCTTGAGAGTAGTGACACACTGGCCCAGGTTTCCCCAAGAAGCTGTGGCTGCCCCATCCCTGGAGGCATTCAAGGCCAGGTTGGACAGGGCTTAGAGCAATCTGGTCTAGTGGGAGGTGTCTCACCCCAGGGCAAGGGAGTTGCAACTTGATGATCTTTCAGGTCCCTTCCAACCCCAACCGTTCTATGATTCTATTCAAATGCATTTCAGGATTGTCTGTGAGCCCAGAGGGTATACCATACAACATCTTGGAGGTGAGAAGGGATCAAGCCAAGGGCTCACAAGAAGAAACATGGTACATCCTTGCAAACATGTCCTCCCTGACCAATTCGGGGAACAGATAGAGATAAGGACAAGAGGCTAAGATTGACAAGGCAGACAGGACATACAAGAGAAGCCTCCCATGATCCCATGACTACGATTGGTTTTAGTCACCTTTTTTTTTTTTTTTTTTAATCAGGGCTACATCTATTACAAACCAGGGCAAGTTCATACCATGCTTTGAAAACACATCAAATTAATCACTGTTAACATGCTCAGCTGCCAGGTGTAAAGGGGATGCAGGAACCCAGCTGTGCAGTTTTACAGTTTGTGCCATGCAGAGGTTGAGCCCAACCAGAAGATCTCAGCACTGCTTTAACCTATGTTTAATAACTCTGTGACACTCATCTACCAAAGCACCAGAGCAGCACAGATGCAACCATAAGCATTTTCAGATAGGGAACCATAAAACTTGTGTGAGAAAAATCAGGTTCACAACCCTGCTTCTCTATTTCAACTATTTTTCTCCCCTTCTCCATTCCAATAGCCAAGGATAAGACAGCATGGTCCTCCCTTGGATCTACCCAAGCAGGCGGAGGCTTGTGGATAACACCATCATCACAGCCACATAGTTAATTGGAAATTGGGTGGCAGTGTTTGTCATTAGAGAGACAGATGGAAGCTAAAAATAGCTCCTCCTGGGCCCATCACTGTAGAAGTCAGCGCTGAACTTGTCTGTGTGTGGAGATGCACTTAATTGGTACAGATGGGATATCTAAATTGCGAGTGGTGCAGTCATTCCATTTACTGGTGTCACTCCCCTATTTACAACCAGTCCATATTCAAGGAAGAGCACAGGGCAAGGGAAATAGACCAGACTTTCTTCCCAAGAAGAAGGTCATGAAGAAGTTTTCCAAGGGACACCCAAAGTCCCCAGCTCTGGGTGACCATCTGACACATGGGAAGTGGTGCTCTCCCTCCAGAAGAGATGACTACATCAGAGGGAGCTGCTGATGGGCTGGGTGAAGATCTATACCTCATGGCCAGGGAACACTGATAACAAGACCAGCAGGGCTCTGACTACAATTAAAACTAAAGTGGTTTGAACAGGTCCAGCGGAGGTCCACGAGGATGATCAGAGGGATAGAGCATCTCTCCTATGACGTCAGGCTGGGGAGAGATGGGGTTGTTCAGGCTGGGGTTGTTCAGCCTGGAGAAGACAAGACTCCGGGGAGACCTTATAACAGCCTATCAATATCTGAAGGGAGCTAAAGGAGAGCCAGAAAGGGGCTTTTTGTCAGGAAGTACAGTGACAGGACAAGGGGTAATGGTTTTAAATTGGAAGAGGGGAGAATGAGATTAGACACCAGAAAGAAATTCTTTCCTGTGAGGGTGGTGAGACACTGGAACAGGTTGCCCAGAGAAGTCATGGATGCCCCATCTCTGGAGGGGTTCAAGGCCAGGCTGGATGGGGTTTTGAGCAACCTGGTCTGGTGGGAGGTGTCAGGTGTGGGCAGGGCAGTTGGAACTGGATGATCTTTAAGGTCCCTTCCAACTCATTTCTATGATTCTGTGGTTGGCATAAGCCAGCAAGGACAATTATGGGGCAGAAATGAAAGCCTGGAAAAGATTCTGCATATACATAGACCTGCAGGTACACAGACTTCCTTTTTTAGAAAACCCCTTATCTGCATTTCTCCTCTTCTCCTCCAAGCAGAAGATAAGTCAAGGTTGAAACCATTGCTCAGCCTAGAGAGAAGGATTATTTAAACCCAAGGAGACAGAAGGAGACTACCTGGAAGAGGGTTGGACTAGATGACATTTAAAGATACCTTCCAACCCAAACTATTCTATGATTCTAAGGAGAAGAAAGGCTCTCTGCTGCTCACAGCTGGCCTCCAGGTCTCAGACTCTTCTTGTGTGTCCAAGGCTTTTATTGAATTGCTTGGTGGGAAGAGACCCTTGGGAGATCTCTACTCCAACACAAACCAGGGCCAGTACTGATTTCAGATCAGGTTTGTTCAGGGCTTTGTACAGTTGGGTCTTGAAAATCTGCAAGGATGGAGATCCCTCGATCTCTCCCCAGTCATCTAAAAATTTGCCTGCCCTCACAGGGAAAACTACTTTCCTTATATCCAGCAAAAAACTTTTCTGTTCCAATTTATGTTGATTCTTTCTCATCTTCCTGACACAGAGCTCAGTGAAGAGCTTTGATCCAATTTCTCAACAACCTGTTTGAGTACTGGATTACTCCAGTACTCTCAACAACGTGTTGAGTACTGGACAGTACTGGAGAGATGTTATTAGGCCTCTCCAAAGTATTTTCTTTTCCATGATGAAGAGGACTCCATTCCCTCAGCTCCTTCTCATATCTACAACCCCTTGATCAGTTTGGTGGCCTCTGGGGGACTTGCTGCAGTTGACCAACACTATCTTGTACTGGTGAGCCTCACACTGAACACATTATTGCTGACCAAGGGGAATTATCACTTTCCTCCATCTACTGATTATACTACCATGACTACCGTCCAAGGTGTTATCAAGCCTCTGGGACCACCATCCTAGAGGCAAGGCCCTGCCCAGCAATATCTCTTGGCATGAAGTGGCATTTCAAATCATGTCTTCAAACAGGTCAAATGAGGCCGTTCAGGGAACCTATTAAAAGGTCGATTTTGGAAACATCACCAACCCCACAGAACTCACAGCGTGTTGCCGAATTCCTGATGCCAGGATGGTTTCCAGGGTGATGTTGATGTAAGTGCTGTAGTAGGGATGAGCCAGTGGCAGGTCCTGGAAGTTGAGGATGAGCGATGTGTTGTCCTTGATCACCTCTAGCATATCTGCCAGCTTGCAGACTGACTGGTTGGCAGCTTCCAAGTAGTCAGACCTTGAGAGAGACCCAGCCGTCCAGAAAGGGTCGTTCTGAAAGCAAAGCACACCATTAGCACCACAAAGCCCAGTCTCCTTGAATACAGGTGAAGACCCTTTTTCTATACCACCTTGACAACAGTAGGGGATGCTGACAGCTATGCTTGACAACCATCTTGCAGCTTGCTGAAGCTTTGTGCCTCAGTTTCCCTAACCAAGGGCAGGGAAGGACAGATCCTTACTGAAAGTAAGGTGTGCAAGGCAGGTCACCTCGTTTCCAGGAGTACAGAGCTATAAAGCAGTAATATAATTTTCCAATAGAGTTCAGTACAAATTTACTTTCTCACACTATGTACACATGAAGGATTATTCAGAATCCAGAAATAAATAGGAGAAAATGGGGATTGGTGACAAGTGGTGTCCCTCAGGTGTCCATACTGGGACCAGTACTGTTAAATATCTTCATTGATGGCACAGACAGTGGAATTGACAAGCAAGTCTGCAGACACCACCAAGCTGAGTGATGCAGTTGACACACCCAGTGGAAAGGAAGCCACCTAGAGGCACCTGTAAAGGCTGAAGAAGTGGGCTTGTGTGAACCTCATGAGGTTCAACAAGGCCGAGTGCAGGGTCCTGCAGCTGTGTCAGGGCAACCCCTGGTATCAGCACAGGCTGGGGTTGGAGGGATGGAGAACAGGAGGAGGAGGAGGACTTGAGGATGTTGATGGATGAAAATCTCAGCATGAACTGTCAACATGTGCTGGCAGGCCAGAAAGCCCACCACATCCTGGGCTGCATCTCCAGCAGTGTGGCCAGCAGGGCAAGGAGGGAGATTCTGCCCCTCTGCTCTGCTCTGGGGAGACACCCCCCACCCAGTGCTGCTTCCAGCTCTGGGGCCTCAGCACAGGAGAGACATGGACCTGTTGGAATGGGGCCAGAGGAGATGCTGGGAGGGCTGGAGTCCCTCTGCTGGGAGGACAGGCTGAGAGAGCTGGGAGGGTTTAGCCTGGGGAAGAGAAGGTGCCAGGGAGACCTTATTATGGCCTTTCAATACTTAAAGGGGAAAAGTATATGGAAAAGATGGGGACAGACTTTTCAGCATGGTCTGTTGTGATAGGATGAGGGGTAATGATTGTAAACTGAAAGAGGGAAGATTCAGGCTAGATCTAAGGAAGAAATGCTTTATGCTGAGGGTGGTGAGACACTGGCCCAGGTTGCCCAGAGAGGTGAGAGCTACCCCATCCCTGGAAACATTCCAGGCCAGGTTGGATGGGGCTCTGAGCAACCTGAAACAGTTGAAGATTGTCCCCGCTCATGACAGGGGAGATAGGGCCAGATGGCCTCTAAAGGTCCCTTCCAACCCAAACCCTTCTAGGATGCTAGTATCATATAGCTAAAAGTGTTCAGGCAGGAGCTATTTGCTGTTGGAAGAAATGGGCTACTGACTTAAGGACATCCCAAATAGCAGCCTTCTAGATCTTCTCTTGGCCCTTTTCATCATGCAAGCAGCTGTTTCCCTGCATTCCCACAACCACATCTGTGGGCAAAGCAAGTTTCTGTGCAACTCTAGACCCATAGACATCCCCATCACTCCGGCTCAGACCAGAACAGCAGTGAAGCTTGTGGCTTCAGGTTTCCACCAAAAGAGCACCTGGAGACCTTCCAGCAGCCATGTGAAACTGGTGCCTGAGCTTGCATTGCTGCAGCAACACCTCAGCAAGCTGCATTCAAGCTTGCATGAGGGTACCAGAAGGCTGCAGTCCTCTGTCCAGATCATAGTGAATGCTCTCCAAGAGCTACTGGCCAGGGAGCAGCCTGGCAAAAAGAAGTTCCACCTGCAACCAGCTCCACATTGAAGGATGGGTCAAGTCCATCCCACAGCAGTTCTTCCTTCCCTGGACTTCAAAGGCTGCATTTCTTGCTTTTTCTTTGTAAAGACAGTTGTCCCCAAAAGTAAATTAAAGTAAAAAGGAACATCATATAACACAGTGTCTTTTCTGTTCTCTTTATAGCTGCATGTTCGCCCTCCTGGAAGTCTTGAAGTTCTTTGTGGTGTCAACCAGGCATTAACCTTAACAGAGCATTCCACCCCTCTTTCAAGTGGTGGAAAAAGCACAGAAAAATAACATTAACAGAATTAGATGTGGTTTCTGAATTCTTGTTCTAGCTGCACATCAGACCGCTCCACCAAGGAGATGAATCTACACCTCTCCACCTTGAAGAGGGTTTGGACATGAGCTTTCATACCATGTCCACGGCTCCAAGACACCCTCTCCCATGGCAATACACACCTGTAGGAACCACTCTCCAGCGTTGAGCTTTTCCAGGTCGGTCCAGTTGAACATGGAGGAGTGCTCGTAGGCCCGCTCTGGGAACACTTCCTCCACATTTGTTGTTCTCCTGAGTGTCTTGTCGTGCATCAGAAATGGCACTCCATCATAGCTGCAAAGACAGTCAGAGGTCCCATTAAAGGTGGTGGTGCACAACCATGCACATAGTATCAGAGAAATGCCCATTCCTACTCCAGCCTCTCTCTAATGGCTTTGCATCAAAGTCATTGTGAAGATCTCGACCAGCTTAACAAATCCCCAGCATCCTCAAGACCAGTTGAAATTAGATGCACCCAGAGGAAAAAGTCTTTAGATACCTGCTAGATGTTTGCAGCCATTCAGATACTGACATAACCCTTCCTCCTGCCTACTAATGCCTCAAAAATTTCTAGAGTGCCAAACTCAGGTAGCTTGGACATGAACACCCACCCTGAATGCTCATGTCAACCAAAGCTTTCTGCACAGCTCCACGTAACATTAGAGGTTTTCCATACCCTGTGTACACAGATCCCCACAAACTATTCTCAAATTGTTTACAGTAGGCAATGAGTAAGATTTTCAGACTACACAAGAACTGAATGTTCATGGGCTTTCAATAAAATGCAAGGGTTCCAAGGTCCCAAAAATCTCTCTGAAATTGCCTTTTCCAATTGAAAGTTGCATTCAGGAAATCCGCACACTCACATAAGTTCAGTTTATATATCTCAAAGAAAACCCACCTCCCATATGAAACTAAAGAGCCAAATGCACGCCTGGTCATTTTAAAGCCATGTAGATATTCCAAAACAATGCTTCTGGGAAACCTAAAAAGCTCTTTAAAACTTTATTCCAGCCCAGTTTTCTCAGATTGGATGAGTGGTAACACCACACAGGGCAGCAAGGATTTCTATCAAGGGTAGGGGGGCAGCTGTTTGCACTCAGAAATTAAGATAAATCCAGCACAGCCAGCCCATTTACAATGTTTTCCAAAGCACAGAATCCATCTTCATAATAGGAGACACAGATACAGTTTGGAAAGGAGACGGGATTAAAATACAAACCCCATTTGAATTAGGAGACAACACAAAACACTCACCTACTAGAGCCAGAGGGAAAACAAAAAACAATGTTAGAGGACGGAGCAAATGCTGCCTCAGCTTCACCATTGCCTGCAGAAGTCCATTATCACAAAGGTCACTGGCATCTTTATTTGCTATTTCTAGTGTGCACTGTGCCAGCTCCTTCCCTCCCTACAACCCAAAGGAACAGGCTGACACAGCAATACCACGCTCAGCAGCAATAAGAAGGGTTTTTACTAAATACAGGCCTTTTTAAAAAAAATAAAAATAAAAATGAAAAGATGCTAAGCAACTGCAGAATTAAGAGCATGGAGTGTTTAAGGGAGATAGGAGCTCAAGTCTTAACATCCCATAGCAGAGCATCATCAGATACAGCTAAGCCTTAACCACAGTGCAGAAATCCTACAGGGCACTTAATATTCGCTCCCTCCTGTCTAATCCTTCCCCTTACAGAGTCGCTCACAGCACTACCCGAGGCTAACCACAATGTATTAGCAGGCATAGTTTTGAAAAAAATATATAAAAGAATTCAGAGGCAGAAATCAGAGCTTTAGAAGAAGAGATGTGAGAGGAGGTAGAAGATTAGAGAGGAACACGCAGCGATATTATGCTCCCGTTGCTGGAAGCAAAGTTGGCTTTATAACCACCCCTGGCTTGGCTTTATGACCAGGGCCACCCAGTTTGGGGTGTGTCATGGGTAGGGAGAATGATGCGAGAGGTCTGAGTATATGTCCAAGTAGCCCACCCATGGCTGGTAGATGCCTAGAAGGACATGGAAACATCCCAGGACAAATGCTCTGGACCGATCCAGCCACAGCCACATAGAGCATCTCTCCAAGGGATAAGGACAGTGATGGATGCTGTGCTGCAAGCCATTCCCAAAGTTGTTGCCAAAAATGAGCTGTGTCGATAGCTCACTTTTTGGTCTGAAGGTCACTAGTGCACTATTTTTTATGAAGAGACAGACTTGGATCTCCTGGAGAAGGCCTCAGCTAACTGGGCCAGCCAAGGGCACTCTTTAACCTATGGGACACTTGGAGTGCTCCTCTGGGACAGCTGATGAGTGGCAACATGGAAAACTCTTGGAGCTTTCCCAGCTCTCCTCTTCCTCCCAACAGACCACCTTTCTCCTTGGTCAGTGCTAAGGGAAGCAACCAGTTCAGCCACCACACAAGCCAGGTGCTCACAGTGAGTTTGGACAGGCACATAGTTGTCCCTTCACAACAGTTAATGAGCTAATTTTTGAAAGAATTGTATCACATACATCCCAATTCATACTTCACCTTCCCACAACAACCTTCCGCTTCCTAGGGGGAAAAGTTTCTTGAATTTTTATATTATTTGCTCTCAAACAATTATGGGAAGAAGAGGCAGCACACTAAGAAACTTCGCCGATCTTCCACCAGGCAAAAATATCTTTCCATTAACACCAACCTCCAAAGTGGTCAGGGAAAAAGAAAATATAGCCTTTCCCATGAGAAGGAGCAGTAACAACCGGACACACACCAGATAGGAACAACCCACCAGTAGGGTTTGGGCCACCCACAGAGAAAGCCTCAGACCAACCAGCGCCCTGGCTTACCTCAATACGACGTCAGCTTGGACTCCATACGTCTTCTGCTCCACTGCCTTCTGGAAGGACATCAGGGTGTTTTCAGGTGCCAACTATGGGGGGAAAAAGAGCAAGGAGAGATTACTAGTAAGCGGAAACCTTTACGAAGCAGTATCAGCAAGGAAGCTGGGAGGAAGGTTTGTGGCCCAGGCAGAATGGCATCTTACTGACGTCTGAATATGACCAATACATTTGACTCTACTGATGGTCTTTCACGCACAGGACAGAGTCCAATCCAGAGTTATCATAGCCTGCAACACCAGAAACCTGGCTAGCTCAAAGGGTGGTGCAAAATTAGTGTATGACAGACTTGCTCAACAGCATGGTCCCCAAACAGTGTTTTGCTGGAGAACCCCAGAAAGCGATTGTTAATGTGATGCCAATTCTCTACCCACAGGTTATATGTAGAGCTCTCTAAACCACCTTAACAGTTCTTCATTCTCCTAATTTTCTATGCAAACAGTGACTCCAATCCCTTTATAGAAAGAAGAAAGGTATTATCCATACCATGGAGAATAGCCACAGGTTTTGTAGCACACATTTTCTTTCCACATCTACTCATTCCATAAAGTCATACTCTTACACCTATTACATCTAAAAATGTGTTGATTTCTTTAATAACAAATGTTCCAGTTAGTTCTAATAATTCAAAAAATAGCCTTAAGCCTAGAAGATTTATCCCTATGGCTATCACAGATAAGGACTCAAATTTTATTTCAAATTCCTTCCTGTAGAATGGAGCAGACAGTAATAGAAATCATGTTTGTTTAAAAACAATACTTTTGAAGACAAATACTTTGTTTTTCTATACAACCAGTACAGTATAGCAAGTCCCAAAATATCCATAAACCAACAACAGGCAGACCAGAAAAAAACCCAACAACACAACAGACAACTGCGGAGAGAAAACTTGGCAGGCTTTGAGCACTGAAACATGAGCGCATCAAAATAAAGCTATTTTTAAAAATCATTTTCTTTTATCCAATTTTGCTTTTAGGATTAGAGCACCTGTAACATCCTGGATTTTTACTCATCTCTGCCACTGCCAGGATCAGTAAGTTTTCATCAAGACACAATGAGCGCTCACAACCCATGATTTTCAGGAATTACTCAGGGTTTGGAAAGAGGGATAATTAAGAACAAAGGCCCAAATGCACCACACAAGTAATGTGCCCAATAAATACAAAAAAAAACTTAAGGGTTTAAGGTGTCTCAGAGAATCATTTCACAGAATCGTAGAATGGTTTGGGTTGAAAGGGACCTTAAAGATCATCTAGTTCCAATCCCCCTATCACCAACACAACCTTCACATAGCTCTGGTATCTCTCTTCTGAATTCCCCTGGCTCAAGCCATGCATCAATAATAGTTCATTTTTCTGTTTGTTCAACACAGGGGTACGTTATCTTCCCAAAAAAGCTCCCAATCAAAGCCTGACTTGTCTAGGAGATGACAGAGGAAATACCCCCATCACAGCCTCTTGCACAGCCCAGCGCTGGGTCACACAAGGTCAGACTGAAAGAGCATTTTGCAATATATTCACGATGCCCAGAGCTGTCAGCAGGGAGCAGCAGCCACATAAAGATCTAGAAATCCCATCCAGGCAGACCTGCTCCGTTTCCTTAGGTTGCTTTCAGCATCTCAGCTTTCCTCCTGCAAGTAGCTCAGGTTTCCTTGGGATAACCCTGCGAGGTGACCCTCACCGTACAGAGTAATGCTCAATATCTGTTTTCGGAGAGCGCAGCAATCACAAGGAAATAAAGTGGAGATAGCAGAGCTAGAGCAACAAAGGAGCAACACAAGACCATCAGCCCGAGTCCAAAAGGGTTGCTGGTGGATGCCACGCGAGTCTCAACTCAAGATGTGACACCATATCAAGCAGCAACTGAACCCACACTCATGGACTCCTTGTCAGGGAGTGTTAGCTATAGGACAAGGGGTAACAGTTTTAAACTGAAAGAGGGGAGATTTAGATGAGATCTCAGGAAGAAATTCTTTGCTGTGAGGGTGGTGAGACACTGCAACAGGTTGCCCAGAGAAGCTGTGGCTGCCCCATCCCTGGAGGGGTTCAAGGCCAGGTTGGATGGGTCTTTGAGCAACCTGGTCTGGTGGGAGGTGTCCCTGCCCAGTGCAGGGGGTTGGAACTGAATGGTCTTTAATGTCCCTTCCAACTTGAACCATTCTATGATTCTATAAGAAGTCTTGCCAGAGATGTGGACATACAAGGACTAGAAAAGCAAAGTATGTTGAATTGTAAATCTTCTCTCAGGCTAAGGGGGCCTGGAAAGGGGAGGCTGGGCTACCTCCACTAAGCAATCAATGTAAAACACAATGACATGGATAGGAAGACACTGCTGTTAACCACCTACACATTTAAGAGCTCATATTGCATGAATCAGGGGTAACAAAGGCAAACAATGATGGCTACAACAGTATTCCACCCCTACAGAGGTGGACCAGCATGACCAATGTCTTCTCATGTCTTACCCGTACACCAAACTGGCCCAGCAGAATATTAACCCAAAGAGAGCATAGGCTCTGGTGTTTTATTAAGATTAAAGACTGTTAAGATTAAAAATGTTTCTTGCCTCTTTCCAGTGCATTTCAGGTTCTGCAGGGCGACGGTCAAAGCCCTGCTTGGACAGCAGCCCTCTTGAGATGCAGTTGGTTTGAGACGCAGGGGAAGCTTCAACCTAAATGACAAGGGTGTCCCCAACACTACTGCTGGAGGTACTCAAAGGAAGCATAGACCCAAAGAGATCTGAGGTGGCAAGTCAATGCTTCCCTCAGATGGACTGGGGAAAAGTAAATTTCAGGCTGAAATTTGTTTCCCAGGCTGGACAAATTTGTAAAATCGTAGGGTTGTTCTTAAAGATAGTAGTGATGTAAATAGGAATGCATCTTTGGGACAGTGCTAAAAGATGGGTTGCAGTGACTTAAAAACTGAAATTTTCTTTGGTTTTTAAAACTCAGAGCAGTGTGACTATCCCATCCTCAGCACTCAGACAGATGCCACCGAGCTTAACCCCATGGAAAAATAATCTCAGCCCCAGGAAAGAAATTTCCCACTCCTACTTCATCTTTAGCCCCTAGAGAGCCTGCAGACCACACTTCAGCCTTCAAGAAGGGCAAAACTTAACTGGACTCTGCCAGAGTTCCACTGCAGCCTTTCCCAGGAACTTGATCCCAAACACAAGTTAAATAAACTCCAATCAGAACTGTGTTCAAAACTGCAGCTATGCAGAGGAAGCAGCATTTTAAAACTGTTCTAAGGAAAGGATGACATTTCAAGTCCAACCATCCAAACACACACTCAGGAGCAAACGTCATCTGCATCACACCACCACTGGATGTGAAAAGCATCCTCTTGAAGAGCATCACAGATGGATGAGCATCGCTGGCTGTTCTGAATCAGCAAACAGTGTGGACGTCAGCAGAAGTGTTCTCTATATCTGTGCCATTATGGGGCATGATGTATCATAGACTGGTTAGAGTTGGAAGGGACCTTAAAGATCATCCAGTTCCAATCCTCCTGCCCTGGGTAGGGACACCTCCCACCACACCAGGTTGCTTAAAGCCCCATCCAACCTGGCCTTGAACCCCTCCAGGGATGTGGCAGCCACAGCTTCTCTGTGCAACCTGTGTCTCACCACTATCAGAGAGAAAAATTTCTTCCTTATATCTAGCCTAAACCTTCTCTCTTCCATTTTGAAGCCATTGCCCCTCATCCTGTCATTTTATGTCCTTGCAAAAAGCCCCTCTCCAGCTTTCTTGTAGGCACCCTTCAGGTACTGAAAAGTGGCTATATGGTCCCTCCCCAAAGTCTTCTCCAGGCTGAACAACCCCAGCTCTCTCAGCCTGTCCTCAAGGCAGAGGTGCTCTAACCCTCTGATCATCTTCGTGGCCTCCTTTGGACCCACTCCAACAGGTCCATGTCCTCCTTATGTTGACCTGTGCTGTTGTTGCGTGCTGGGTAGTCTCTCTAACCCCACACCACCATTACTTGGCAGCCCAATTCCCTCTATTGTCAAAAGCTTTTGAAACGTAGATTATAACCCCTCAAGGCAAAGGTGTCACCTTCTTGTGAGCATGTGATGGGTAAGCTCTTAAGCTGTCCAGAGCCAGTCACCCTGGTATAAATAATTGCATCTCCAAATGAGTTCATCATTGATGCAGAAAGCCATCCTCCCCCAGTTCCTAAAGCTCTCAGTCCATTCTAGCCTTGAGGGGACTGAACAAGCCACTCACACCAGTGACAACCCAGTAAATGTCAACCAGAAAGCCAGGAAAGCAAATTTAACCCTGTTTCCTAAAATCAGATGCTGCCTATTCCTGGAGCTTCCCCTGGAACCACTTTGGGAGCAGGATCTTTCTGTGCTAGGAATTCATATCCCTCACAATGTCAGATTTTTGTGGGGGAAAAAAAAAAAAAAGAGAATCTGAGTAACAGATATTTCCATCATCCCAGCCTGTCTCTGTCTCCCTCCAAAAAAGAGGGCGCTGAAGCTCCAAATTCAGTATGTTTAGGGCAGAGATGGATCCAAGCAGGACCAGTTGTTGGTACAGAAACTACTTGTTGTGATTAGTGTTGATTTTTTTTAAAAAAGGTTTTACAGCAAAACTGCAAGAGCTAAACAAAAGCATAATCTTTCTGCTTGTACTTCTCTGTTTCCCTCCAGTTTCTTTGATAGGTTTTCCTCCTTGATGCAACACATTTGGGAACATTATGTCTAAAACCCAGACTCATGTCTGCAGGGATCCAGTGCAACTGGACACAACCCATTTGATAAGAAACCAGGGCTGAATTGAAGGAGGCCCCAGGGCACAAGGCAACAATTTCACTCCAAAACCTGTACCCTATATAAACCATCATAGAATTTCCTAGGTTGGAAGGGACCTTTCAGGTCATCTGGTCCAACAACCACTGAAAGACAGAGACAGATGCCACGCAAGGTTTCTAGAAGCTCTTCTTGCTTGGTTCAACACGTTTCTTCCTTGCAAAAATCAGGCTACTATTAATTTCTTCCTGTTACAGAGATACAGCAAGCAGCTTCTAGAAAATTACCCACGGATTAATTAATTTTGACTATTTTTGTGCTCAGAAGTCAATTGCAAACCCTTTCAAATGGAGTCAAGAGCTTTGGACTTTCTTTAATGAAGATTATGAAAGGGTGCTTGTTAAAGCAGCGCAGCCTTGCTACCTTGCTACTGTTGGACATCACTGCACTGTATTTTTCCCCCTAATTAGTCACCTTGCCAGGCCTTCACAGATTAAAAAAAAAAATAAAAAAAAAAAAATCACTGCATCATTTGCATGTTGGGGAACCTAATAAAGAAGCTTGCACAGAAGGACCAAATTTGTTCTAAAAGTGTAACCTCTGTCATCATGTGCTGAGCTGCACCAAAGGATTTGATCTTTGCTTCCTCAACAAGCTTGAAGGATATTTTTTCATCCTTTTGGAAACATGAGCTTCATTTTACTTTTTTTTTTTTTTGAGCTTTCCCTCCCTTATCTCTCCTTTCCAAGATCAATCTCCTCATGGGCCAATAATTGGACTGAAAACATAAGGCATAATACTCGTTGGTATTTTCGTTCCTGTCAAAAGATGCCCTTTGGAAGTTCCCTGGATGGGGCTTAGTGTGGGATCTGCCAGTACATTGATTTCAGTATTCACGTCCCATCATGTCAGGTCATTGTGAGGCAATAACAGTACTGTTAAAAAAAAAAGTGAAATGTATCCTTAATCCCTAGTAAATCAAAGTATTTCAGAGACCATCCACATCCAACACTTCTGCAAACAGCTCAATCAGACTGAAAGGAAGGGGAAAAGTACAAAACAAAAAGAGAAAAAAATATAAACGATTGCCTTGCACAACAGGATAAACTCAAAAGCAAAAAGCCAATTTAAATTTAACAATTAGATTTAGAAGATGTGTTCTTGTTATTATTGTTCAGCACACACAAAAAAAAAAAGCAAGCTGAAGTTTGATTTAATGAAAGACTAAGTAACCTTACATAGATTCATTTCAGTGAAGGGAAGGATTTCTGCAGGTCTAACAGAAGATACTATTGTGATTGTTCATTACTATTGATCGGGGCAGACAACAGGTTAAAATGGTCATATTTTTAATAGGCGGATGTAAGCCAACCAAACGCTTCTTGATTTCAGCAGCACAAAAAAAAGCACTTCAGAGCCCTTCAAAACCAAAGCCATCTCAGATAAGTGGTGGCAAGATTTGGTACCCAAGTACCATTTTGGTACCCAAGATGAGATGAAATAAAGGCCCTCAAAGCTACCACAAAAACCAAACCCTAAAACAACAGAAAGAAATCACCGTTAGGTGAAAGCTCTCCAATAAGCCAAATCCCACAACCCAAGTAGTAAAGAAGTCTTCTTTATTACTTCTGTCAATAGTTGATAACGAAACAGCATCTCTGTGAGAACACCAATGTATATTGGAGGCTTCACCTTCAGGTTTCCAAGAAAAAAATCCCTAACTAAATAACTCCACATGCACACAGCCACGCTGGAATTTTGGGGGGGAGAATATTGGCTGGAATTTTCCCAGGGAACAACAGGTCACACTCCCTGTAGAGGCAAGAAAAAAAAACCAACCCAACACTCCCATGCAGTACCCCAAAAGGCAAACAAACCCTAAGCACAATGAAAGGTTGGCTGCCCACCAAGGCACTTTGTCCCAGCAGTGGGTACTTTTCCACTCTGAAGTTGTGCAAAGCACAGCGAGTCAGCACCACCAAAAAAAATGCTCCTCCCAGTACAATACTTGGTCTCAGAGCAAGGAGATGGCCATCGTCTGCCGTGCAGGATGGAGCCTGCATGCAGGCAGCTGTTTTGGCAGGGTGTCTCTCAAGCCCTGTTAAGACATGCCGTAAAACAGCTGTACGGGTGGTTTGCCAAAAACTTCCATTTCCATGCTATTTGTAGCCTCCAGCTCTGAAAGCAAGAGCTGTTCTTGCCTCTGACATGCTTGGATGGTTTCCACGGGTTTAGCCCCATTGTTTTGAAACCAACCAGTAGCATTTTTGTCCCAGCAATAGGAAGTGAGCTTCCAGGCTTCATGAAGGTCTCCAAGGAGACAGATACAGCTCTCTCAGGTAAGTCCTTGCTATTATTAATCCTTTGGGTGATTTACCTACAATTTGAGGTCAAAGATCATCATGATGAGCCCAATTATTTTTTTAAGGGATGTATATTTAGGACTAACAACCAAGAAGCAAGTAGAATTCAACATTATTATAGATAGCACCTTCTTCAGATCCCCAAAACAAAGACAACCTGTCTCAACCTGAAGCACCATGGAAGACACTTGGGAGAAGACATGAAAGGTGCAAATTGCAGTAGAAGCTGGTGTCCTGCTGGATGCAGTTCCTCATTTCCATCTCAGGTTTGGTCCCAGCTTCTACCTTCTACCCTTGTGGCTTATCCTCAGCGTAAATGGTGCATTTACCATCACAAGGAGAAGACAGTCAGTCAAATCTATTGCCGCTGAAGACAAAACACAACTAGATTTCTGTAAGAATAAAAAAGATGGAAGACCAAAGAGCACAGACACTTGCTCATAAAGTCATCCAAAAAGTTTAACATATTAATGCCCAAAATTTACAGAGAACCCCATACGACATCTTGGGCTATCAGACGATTCCTGTACCCATGGGGACAAGACCCTTTCAAACCAACAGACATCAAGTGAGGGCTTGAATCCCAGCACATTGCTGCTATAGCCCTGATGCTGTCCTGATGGGAGTCCAGAAGGACAGAAACCGATCTGGAGCCTGAATAATTAATTTCAAAAGAGCCTTTGAAAAGAAACTGATTGATTAACTGTGATTAACTGAACTCCCACTAAGAGAAAGGGTTTTCAGAGAGCACCCTGATGGGAATGGACATTTAGCATTGCGAAAAGCAGGCCAGACTGGATGACATTTAGGCAAGGGAAGGTAGGAGGAGTCATGCAGAAGAGCCTTTTTAGCAGTGAATAAAAGCTCATGGGGGAACAGGATGACACCAAAGGGACACTGCTTGGAGGAACGCAACCATTTCAGACAAATGGTCAGCCAGTGTGAAACCTGTAGCTCCTCTGCGGTGCAAAAAGCCACACTTCATCTAGCTACAGATACCAGGATGGTTTCCGATTTTAATCTTGCTACTTAAAAGGCAAAGACTTGTTCCTCTCCTCCAGTGTCTCAAGACAAGTTTTATGAACCGTTGGGCCTCTGTCCCTCACTTTTTTCCTCCACAGAACAAGGAGAGCAGTTGAGTTGCACTCACACCTACAAATACTGGTCTTGAAAATCCTAAAGGGACAAGAGGAGACAGGGTGCGTGGACACACAGAGGAAAACAGGCTCTGGAGTGCAAAGGAAGATCATTGTCCCTATTTGAGAAGCACGTTCCATGCACCGATGGGAAGTGCATGCACTTACAGCTTTCCTGGGAAACTATTTCATCACCTCTTGCCCCACAAACTATAATTCCACAATCTCAACAAATCCCTTATTTCAGGACAACAGGCCACCCCACAGATCTCCTTTGCTGGCTTCTGTAAGAAAAGCACTCAGTTGTACTTGTGTATTTCTAGTACAAGAGTGTTGGACGTGCAAATGCAAGATCCAGTCTCACCAGATGGGTGAAGCAACCAGTATCAGGCTCTATCAGAGAACACGTTTGTCTGCACAGCAAATCACATTTGTCTTGCTTCAGGAGATTTGAAGGCAAATACTGCATCGCTTTTTATTATCTCCAGCCCCACTAGATCTAGTTTCACCTCAGGTCCCAAACTCCCAGGCTCTGCAGACTTTTGATCTTGATATTGCCCAAAGGAGGATGTCTGAAGATATGCAAGTCCATGGGACCTGATGAGATACA
>BJBW01015836.1:0-10870 GCA_004320125.1 Scolopax mira
TGGTGCTGGGGGATATGGATTAGTGTTGGGTTGGTGTTGGTTTGGGTGTGGGGTGGGGTTTGTGTGGTTGGTTTTTTGTTTTTTTTTCCATTGGTTGGACTAGATGATCTTAAGAGGTCCCTTCCAACCTGGGTGATTCTGTGACAATGGCTGGCTGTGAAGAACTGCAGGAACACATGAGATATCTAAAGCAATGAAATTCAAGGTAAATACACTGATACACACACAGAAAAGCCAAAGCTCAAAGCTCCAACCCAAGAATTATCTTAACTACCCTCCATCTCAAAAAGGACCCAGGAGAACTGGAAGAGGCTTGATGAAAGGCAAAAAGGATGGATAGCACTGACTGACTGACTGAGGAGGAAGGTCCTTTCTTTCAGGACAAGAAAGAAATGCCAGGAGTCAATGGCAAACAACGTGGGGTTGATGTATGAGAAGACACACTGAAGGATGTTTTGCTGTTCAAGAGCTAGGAGCCAAGAGATGTAACCTAAAAGGGAGAAGGGAGGAAAATGGGAAGGAAGGAGCTCTTCATGTCAGGATGGAAACTGTGGAATTGTCAATTTAAAAAAAAAAAAAAAAAGAAGAAAACAAAAAAAGAAAACCAATTATTAAGGATACCAGCCCTGATTCAGGAGGTTCCTGGGCTGCAGATCACTGGAGACTGGGGGCATATCAAATGATCATTACGCATTTGTCCCATATTTTTCTGTCACTTAAGACTTTCACTGTTGCCTACTGTCCTGGCAGCCGCTATGTGAGGTGGACTAGAATGGACCTTCTTGTGTTCTTCCCTTCACCATCAGTTTGTTGAGATAGGCACTTTCCACAATTTGAAGAATGAGGAATTCATTGACTGTCCACCACAGCACTCCATCCTTTGAATATGTAAGATCAATTGAAAAAATCAGAACCTAATTAGGCTGAGCTAAGGCACCTGTGATGCTGAGAAGTACCATGAGAACAGTTACCATGTCTACAGATCTAGATCAGCATTAGACAATTCAGAGAAGGACAACCCATGCTCCAAGAACATAAAATTTTGCCTCAAATACTTCCAGTGGAAGCTTTTGACAGCATTTTTCCAGGTTTGTTTGGCTTCCAGCAGGACAATCAAGCCGACAGCAGCAGCTCAGACACGCAGTGCACAAACTAGGACGCTACTATTTAGGGCAGAGCAGCCCCTTAGAGCTTATCCACATGGAGCCAGTGCAACAGCTCTAGAGGGGAGCAGTGAAGCATTAACTGGGGCTGAAAGATGGGAGCTGCTCCTGTAACAGCAGCTCACGTGCTTTAACTCTTTACCAACACCTTCCATCTACGCAGAACTTCAGTTTGGTCTGGACAGAACCACCACAGTCTACAAAAGCAAATTAGGAATTGACATCAAGTCCTTTAATTCAAGCTGAAAGAGGCTGGTTTAGGAAGTGGAGGTTTCCTCCAGCAATTCTAGGGGGGACTGAGGAAGGTATCTTAGACTCTGGCAAAAGACATCTACAAAGATGCGAGAGGGGGCAAGAAAAAATATTAATTACAATGCTGAGAGTTTTATGGGTCAATTTTTTCAAGGCTATATTGATTTAAACTAGAAATTAGCAAGCCAAGAAGGTACATCATACCCTCCATAAACATTATTTATAGCAGGATTCCTTGTTTCCCTCCCAGTCTGTGCAAACAGTTTTCTGACAATGCCACCCCCTACTGAGGAATGCTGTGACTGGCAAGATTTTCTTGTCATTCTTCCTGTGCTGTGAAGGGACTCCTGAAGGTAAGGACTCAGATAATTATTTTTTTAATTTTCATTTTATAGCCTCCCATATACTTGATGAAATACAGTCCTCTTTCCCCCTCCACCCCCTGTACCACAGCACTACCCGCTCTCTCCGTGATGGATCCTGAGCAGACACAGGCCCAAGGGCAGAGCAGAAACTGAGCTCAGGACTATGGACCAGGTGGCTCCAGGGGCTGGACCATTCCCATCCCACCCCATTGCAGAGGAGTTACACTCCCCCCCTCTGCTCAGGCTCCACTACCCACAAACATCAGCACTACTAAAGGATGCAATTTGCGCACCAAAATGTAGAAACATGGTGAAAATACTTGTTTTTCAGGCCAGTTTACTCAGAATGTGCTACACATCTGCTGCCTAAGCAGGTGAAATGTAGGTTATGGCAGAAAGCAAGATGCTGTGCCCTCTCCCTGAGCCAGGTGGATGTGGCAGAGGAGGTGACAGGTGCTGCAGCTAAAGGGCACTTTGGGAAAGCCACATCTGAGAGAAAGAAGTGCTTATTTTATTTCCATCCTACCCAAACAAGCCCCATCCAGATCTATTGTTTATATCCAAGCCTCCCCGGAGGCAGCCTTTAGCACGTATCTTATACAACCATGCTCATTTTGTACTTCTGACCTACATAAAATATAGGGGGCGGGGGGAGAAGGGGGGAGCCAGGGTTCAGAACGATGCATTTCAAACGACGTTTCTCAGTAGAGAGATGTCAATAAATTAAAGGCCCTTATTTGATTACTGGGTGTGAAAGATTCTCAAATTAATCAGGCTGCTGATCACGTTTTCAAAACGCTGCCAAGTGAGGAATAAATAAAGCCTTTTAATCCCTATGTCATACCAAAAACAAAGCAAGTGGAAGGGCCTGGATGATCATAGGTACAACGGGAGATGAACAGGTTTTGTAGCCAATGACAATGGAAAAAGAATAAATGGGAGCGCTGTGATAATGCAGAAGTGTGAATAATTTCACTGTCACTATGTATTAGAGCAGCCGGGGAAGAACATCACGTGGGCTGAAAAAGGGCATGGATTGGCTCCAGATGACATCATGGTATGTCAAGGCAGGAGCTCATGCTGCTTTTATGCCCGGAATAAAACGGAGCTCACATTGGACATCCTTGAGCTCCCTCTGCCGGATCCAGCCCTGCCCGAGGAGCGGCTTAAACCCAGGACAGGCTCTGCAGCCAGGAGCTGCTGCTGCTCTTGGGCATCTCATTTCACACTCAAGCGTAATGATTTCCACCCCAGCAAGTCTTTTTCCTTATTCTACTACATCTCAAAAAATAGCTATGACACAAGAAAGGAAGCAATTCTGAGGATAGAGAGGAGGCAGTTACCTTTCTGCTGGAGAAATGAGCGTGCTTCCCCAGCTTGTTATTTAGAGCCTCGAGGAACATCTCATCTGTAACTTTTCCCACATTCATGCAGGCATCGTCCAGAATGGCAATGATCCCCTTGTGCTGCTGCTCTACCAGGTCAACAATGACCTGATTGTTGAAGTAATCAATCTGTAAAGCACAAAGAGCAGGTATATTTAGGACTTTGGCTAGTGACAGAGTGCCGGTGGTGGCCACCGCTGTGTCTGGCAGAAAGAACAGGGCCCACCAGTCGCACAAGGAGCAATTAATATGTCCATCACCAACCCAAAATTAAGCAGCCCCCTCTGCTCTGAACAGCAGAGAAGGTGGTCTCTCACACACCTCACATTCATCTCGAGACCTCTGCTAAAAATCAGCTGCTACAGAACGCACTTTAAAAAGCCTTTTACCATTCAACTGTGTACAGTCACCCCAGGGAAAATTGTGCACCTTCTCCTTGGCACTATGAGAGGATTTTGAACAGGAGAACTCAAGGTTTGTACATGTGACTATCTACAACTAGACAAAATATGCAAGCACTGGGAACAGAAACATGCAGAGAGATGCCACGATATGTTTATCTCAGATCTGGAGTCACTTCTTTTCCCACACCAAGGCAAACAAAGCAATGCTGTGAGATAACTGGTGAGCTTCTTCCCCAGTCTGATTCCCAGGCAGCCTGTCTGACAGTACAGCTGGCAGGGACACAGACGTCCCATCGCCTTCAATGGGAGCATAGATGTGGAGCAACTGGAGATCTAGGCCTTGTGCTGGTAACACTGACCTCAAACTGCCCTCACCCACCCCTGCCACAGCACTCACGTGCTTCCAGGGAATTCCCTCGCGCTGGTACTCCTCCTGCTCCTGCTTCAGAACCAGCTGAATAAAGAGCTGCTGCAGCTTTTCATTGCAGTAATTAATGCAAAATTGCTCAAAACTGCAAAAACACAAGGATAAGAAGGCGATGAGCTTTCTCAGGCGGGGAAGGCGAAGGCACAGCACTGTGCTTTAAGGTGACTCACCTGTTATTGTCAAAGATTTCAAAGCCATAGATATCCAGGACACCAATGACTGTGTTTTTCCCGTGGATTGTAGTGTCGTAGTTCTTCACTTCAATGACATCATTGATGTGTGTCACAATCCAGCAGAAGAGGCGCTCATATATAGCCTGCCAGAAAACAGATACTCAAATGCAATATGTGGTGCTACAAAGCTTGATTCAAGATCCTGCCCCAACCACACAGAAGCTACCGATAACATTCAGCTACCAACAAGGAAAAGATATTCAATGAAAATATTTTTTTCTTTCTTCCCAAATTCATTTTCACAAAGTCTAAATCCAGGTGAGGTCACCAGGTCCAGTGGTTCCCTTCATTTGCTTCCAGTCTGCTTTTCAGCTGCCTAATAACTACCATAGCTGAGAAGAATTTAACAATATTGAAAAGCAAGTGAGAGTTCAGTTATAGAAACCTACCAACCAAACACAGTGGCAGGAAAATATTCCCATTCACTTATCAAAAAGAAAATGTAGGTATCTTCACAGTCCTCATGTTCACAAGGTACTGTGAAGCTGTGCAAACATATCATCTTAAGTAAAATAGGTCAAGCTAATAATCAAGGATCTTCATAACTTCATCTGTTCTTCTCTTGTCATTTGATTTCTTAGCAAAGGACAGACAGTTGTCATCAGTATCCACCTTTCTAAAAAAAAAAGACAGCACTTCAGGTCTCCAACCTGAGTTCTAGATGCTACAGCTCCACTCTCTGCTCTTTGAATTTAACTGCTAAACGAAGTCAAGAATTGTATTTCACAAAACACCCAGGCCTGTACAATGTATTCTGTACTCTGCAGACACCAGGAAGGCAGGTTCCCCCCATCCTGTCAAGGGGCTGTGGGTCATCCCCCAGCCTGGGGAGGGCAGGGATGGTGCTGCTCCACACCTCCTACAGAACTTGGTCAGGAATGAACCCACACAAGGTACAGACCTCCTGTGTCTCAGCAAGCACCGCACTTATTGATTCACCCAGGGATCCTACTGGGACCTAAGCACTGAAAAACGAGCAATTAAGAAGGCAATTCAATACTGAATGCCCTCCTCCAGCACCACCATTCTTTGCTGCATCAAGTACAACTCAATCAAAAGGCAAAAGGAAAAGAAACGCAACTGAGTTACTGCCACTTTCCAAATTGGATGGAGAGAAAGGAAATTTAAACTCACTTTTGCAAAAGCATCTCTGCCATAGGTGGCTTCTTGCTCAGTATGTTGTTTGTCAATGACATCCCGGCCCGTGGCTACAGTTCGAAACAAAAGGGCCTTCTCCACCATCTCGGACTTTGTTGAGAGCAGGTCAGCGATGATCGACACCACCTTCCCATTTTCTATGACAGGTGTGTCACCATCCACAGAGAACTTCAGGTTCCCCTGCAAAAAGCAGCAAGAAAGTAGATTTCTCAATCTGCCTTTTACCAACACAAATCGGCAACTAATAAATAAGGACAAATGAAGGGTCCTGCACCTGGGGAGGAAGAACCCCAGGCACCAACATAGGTTGGGGGTGGACCTTTTGGAAAGCACTACTCAGGAGAAGGATCGGTGGGTCCTGGTGGTCAGTGAACTCTCCAGGAGCCAGCAATGTGCCCTTGTGGCCAAGATCCCAATGGAATCCTGGGCTGCACAGGGAAGAGTGTGGCCAGTGGGTGGAGGGAGGTCATTCTGCCCCTCTGCTCTGCACTGGTGAGGCCACAACTGGAATCCTGCATCCAGTTCTGGGCTCCCCAGTTCAAGAGATAGTGTGAGGGTAAAGGGGACAGAAGGATAGTGAGGCAACAGCTCCCTACCCCTCACAAACCCAAACAATTCCTTCATTTCCTTTTCAGAACATTTAAGAACATTTCAGCTCCCAGGGCTTCACGATATGTCTGGTTTGGGATCTGGAATATGCACGAATAAATGTGATCTTCCATCATTATTGCAGCTTCAGTGTCTTTTCCAATCAACAGATCTTCCAACTGCTTCCACAGCAAGAAAATCAGAGCTGCTGGCAGTTCAAATACAGTGTTTGACCCCCCTGAAGAACTGCCTGCTCACACCTGCGGGCAGGGGGGAGCTTACCAAGTGAAGAATGGCAGCCACAATTTTGTAGACAGTCTGAATCTCCTCTTGCTTGAAGCCTATCACTTTCATGGCATCAGCTACTGCTTTGAACTCCGCGCCGTCGTTGATGGAACACTGGGGGGAAAGAGATGTTGGAAACATGAGGGGCAAAGATTTTGCAAACCCATGGGAAATACATCCATATTTTGCTATTTTTCAGATGCAAGACACTGTCAGGAGATTTCTGACCTTATTCTAAAGCCATACCCCCTGCTCCTACCCAGAACCCACGTTGGACACATGTACACCAGCAGCAATGAGATACAGAAATCCATCACAGCATAATTAAATAGTTCAGTACTTTCCCAGTGGAATTTAGCATGAAAGAGTAGAGTTGTGCAGTCACAGGCCCTCCGAGAAGCAGCGTGACATTTCTGGCCACCATCTTTCTCAAGATGAGCCTCTGTCCCCTCCCATTCACCTGGATTTGTCTTCACTGAAGATTTCTAGAGAAACTGAAAAAGGCCTCTGAGAAGGTCTGTGGGTTTGTTTGCCAAGGAGCATCTCAAGAAAGCAATTAGGAAATCAGGGAGCCTTTCATCTGGACCCTGCTTCAGAGGGACCACACTAAGGACAATTCCAGATGTATTTAAAGTGTTCAAGATCTTGTTGTCCTAAAAAACTTTATGGGTTTGTTCCCTTCTTTCCTGCTCAGAGGCCCCCTTGAGGCTAAGTCAGACATGAAGAATGAATGCTTCAGTAATTTAGTGCTCCCACTGTAAAAAAAAAATGAATCCTTACAACTTTTTGGTCCAGAAAGCAGCTTAAGTTACCCATGATGAAGCACAAAAGGTTTGTCACTGGTAACAGGTCAAATATCTACACTTGAATTTATTAACAAAGGTGATGTCTCTCCTACTACTTTTGACTGTTCATTACAAACCAACACAAGTGCAGTTCACACATGAACACAGACACTTGTCTTCTAGGGCCAGAAACTCCATCAGCTGTACTTGAAGTATTTCAAGAAGCATTTACTATTTTAAGACATGTTTTCCCTCTACCTCCCTGACAAAGCCTCACCTTTATCTGTGCTCCAGGACAGATGTAGCTGTACGCAGACGCGTCCTTCTGAAGATGTAAAGAACGTAACATCTGGTCAGAACCCCCCTGGAGGAGCTGCACAAGGACAATTTTAAGAAAGGGTGAATGCAAAGAAAAAATCCCTTCCTTTTTCTGTTTCTTATTCATCTACTTGAGAAGAAAAAAAATCATAAAAACATTAAATTACTGCAGAACCAGCTACATAATCTGGAGTTAGAATCACAACAGGTGAAGATACAGGGGCTGCATTGCTGTAGGTTCTGGTCCCTGGTGAGAAGTGGTCTCAGGGACTGGCCTTTGGGGGGACACAACTGTTTAGAAGACCAGGGTGACCCGTTCATGTTCACAGCTGTGACATGTCACAGATGTGTCCTGGCAAGTGCATTTACCCTCCCTGCCACACAGAGACTTTCCAATCCAGAAAGGCCACATTGACACGAGGTGCTCACGTGCCATCACCCAGTACTGAGTAAGTGGGAAAAAAAATAAACAAACCTATGTTTCCCTCACTGCAAAACTGAGAATCAAGGTTATAATAAGAGGTCGACCATTTCCCCCAAAGGACCTACAAGGGAACAACCACACAATATGGAAGACATTAAAAAGAACCCCCCCCAAAAAGAAAGTCAACTTAGTGTCATAAAATTACTTCCATATGGACTGAAGGCCCCGAGAGAAAATAGAAGGATTAGACTTATTACAAATAAAACAGTGAGTCAAAGTCCCAATATTCTACCAGCTTTGTTTAGTTAGCCTCCTTTTAAGTTTACAAATGTGTTAATATGGGGCTGGAGGATAGAAAAAAGAAAATCTTCCCATGCTCCTCTCCCAGACCAGGCCTCTTCAAAGGGCTTCAGAACCTGAGATCACCCAAAATGCAACACCAAGGGAACCCTTTGCAAAACACACAAGAGGGTGAAAGCTTTAAATATTTTGCCTATCCTCTCTGGGAAACTTGAGAAGAGTTCATTTGTTTCAGCAAATGTATACAAACCTGGTAAAAAGAATGAAAGCTTCGTTCTCCCGGCTGCTGCACAATCACGCGAGACTGAGGGGGGGAAACAAAACACAAAGATGGGTATTTCTGGATGTGGATGGTCTGATTCCCCAGCACCTCCCCTCAGACATCAATGCATGGGTTCAGCACAGCGAGGACCCTCCAAAGCATCCTATCTTACAGCAAGTCTATTATGAACATCGTTAGCACGGCACGACCATGGAGTTTGAAGTCTATAATCAAAAAGCCCAGCTTGTGTAACAGCTGCAATGTCCTACTTCCCCCCCCCAGGAATCCCATGTGGCAGCTAGAGAATTGCTTTCAGGGAAGAGTCGAATAAAACATGATTTTAGTTTGTTATTTAATCGCTGGCGGTGAAACACAGGACTCTGTGGGTCTGAAACAAACAGTCCCTGGCTCAGGGTAACTGCTCCTGAGACCCCAGGCTGAGAACAGCCCCTGCCCAAAGGCTGGCTCTGCTCTAACACAAGGGAGCTGTTTCAGGGAGCAAGAGACAGCTCCATCTGCAGAGCACTCGTTGCAAACCAGTGTAAAACAGCCCCAAAAGAATTAAATGTTAAACGCAGCAGAAATTCAGTCAAGAAGCACCGTATCCTTATTTTAAGCTACAGGTTTGAGCTGCAGAGAGTGACAGAGCCCGTGGTCCTGCCCCAGCTCAATGTCACCCTCTGTTCACCACTGGTGCTGGGAACAGAACCTCAACTGCTGTCAAAGGGGAAACAAATTTAACTTGGGAGAAATCAAGAATATGAAAATAAAGGATCAGGATTTAAGTCCCCGCAGCTGCAGCCCCACCCCTTTTCTGCATGAAAGTATCACATGTTAAATGTGTGGGTTTGTTGGTTTGTTTGGGTTTTTTTTCTTAAGTGAAGTGTTTATTCTGAAAATAGACTTCAGGGAAGTAATGGGAAAAGTTACAAACACAAACAAAAAAGCATGTTAGCAGATGTGGCCACACATGTCAATTAAAGCCAGACGTGTGTCTCACACATAAGGAGAACTGTTAATAGATCAAGCCACTTTCACTACAGGGTTTTACATATTCCAATGTTTTCAGCCACCACTTAATGACATGAAAAAAAAATATATAATTATGCTTAAGATGATTTGGAATATATAAAAACAAGCTACTAAAAGATCACACAAGACTGTGGCACTATTCCAGAAGAACACTTCTCAAGCATAACGTTGCTACTTACAGACCTAGATATCTTCTCCTTTTAGTCACCAGTGAGATCTCAATGCAGGAACTTATAAAGAAGGAGTTTTACAGAGTTAATTTAATCTCAGTTTTTCTTCTGATTACAGAGTTCTTACACCCATCTGCTCAGCAGCTTTCAGGTAACACCAGTCCCTCACAGGGTGAGCTCTGAGAGTCACAAGTCCCAGGGCACTGCCAGGGCTTCAGTGGCAGTTCAGTCACAGACAGTAATTCTTAGAGAAAAAGAAAGCCCTGATTTAAATGAGATTCTGTGCCCTTGTACGTAACAGAACGACACACCACACTTGAAAGAAAAAGTTTCTATTGGCAAAGCACATATTATAAAAGTAATTGCACAAAAGCTTTTAACTCCAAAAGCGAGCGTGACTTACCTTTTCTAGTAGGTAATTATTGATGTGCCCACCTATGGGGTCTCCTTTAAAATCAAAGTTGATATCCATATATTTTCCAAACCTGCTGGAATTGTCGTTGCGGTTTGTTTTGGCGTTGCCGAAGGCCTCCAGCACACAGTTGGATTTCAGCAGAATGTTCTTCACTCTGGAGCAAACAGACGGGGGAAAGAGAACAGGGTGAGCCCAGGCTTGTATCCTCAAACCAGGGGAATTTCTTCCTCACAGGCATTTCTAGAGAAGAATTTAGGAACAGCAGAGATGCTCCTGGATGACGTATTCGGCAGATGTGTAACGAATTTAGGGAAATCAACTGGGAGCTTTTGGGGATGTTCCTTATTGCTGAGCAAACGGGAATCAAAGACCAGATCCCACCACTGAAAATAGCACCAAAAATTCAGTTCCATAATGTATGTGAGTTTTGAAATTAATTCCTTGGACTCTTTTACAAATGATAAATCTGTTCCAGCAGAAAGTTACATTCTTCACTCAAAATGTTTTACTCTAAGGCTGACAGGCAGGTTTTGCCTGGAATATGCTCCCTGCACTCAACATGCTATTCTAACATACAGAGATTTAAAGCAATTTGCCACAGGAAACATGATTTCTAGGTACTGTTTTTATTTTTAAAGTTCAACCTTTCAAAATAAACTTTTCTATGTGATTTCAGCAATCAACATTGCAAAATTCCCAGAGTAAAAGCAGTATCTGAAGAAGTTACACAAATACTGTAAAATCAGCATGGAATTAGTAGAAGAGACCATCTAATAAGACAGTGAATGGGTTTTACAGTGAAAGAGGGGAGACTGAGATAAGATCTCAGGAAGAAATTTTTCACTCTGAGGGTGGTGAGAGCCTGGCCCAGGTTGGCCAGAGAAGCTGTGGCTGCCCCATCCCT
>BJBW01015836.1:17771-33509 GCA_004320125.1 Scolopax mira
CTGGGTGGCCCTGCTCTGGCAGGGGGTTGGACTGGATGGTCTCCAGAGGTCCCTTCCAACCCCGTATAATTCTGTGATTCCAACTTACTCATTAACTCCAAAGCACAAATCAAACTGAAATACTTAATATGAGCAGCCTTTTTTTCCTTCCTTCCTTTGTGATGGGCAGAAGAATGATCCAGCAGCTGCACACCTTGGGCATACATGAGAGGGACAATTCCTTTTCCTGTCACAAATGCTCCATGTCATTTGGGTTATTCCCCCCAAAGGTGGTCACAATTCTTAGATAGTTCTTCCCACCAAATATATATACATTAAAAAACCATCACTGCAGGCTTTGACTCCATGATCACTGCAAAGATGTGAAAAACATTAATTAAACTCAGGTTGATGAAGAGATGTACATGGATAGTCAAGGATGGGTGGGCCTTTGGGAGGTTCTCACTAAGGAAGGGAATTTAAGTAGATTTCTGGCTGGGAAATCATATTTACCTAGTTTTAAATGCAAGAATGTATAGGCAGCTACACTGACACAGAGAACAACTATCTTCCTGGTGCTTTGGGAAGTAAAATGACTTTGCTTAATCACACACACGTGTCAGACACTGTGCACTTTCTATGTGACACCAGGTCTCTCTACCATGTATTCCATGATACTTAAAGACTCTATTTTAGGTAAATCTCAAAATAAACTCAGCTGTCACGCAGGAAAGAATGACTTTCAAGTCTTTCAGTAAATTGCTCATAAACTGTATTGTAGCGAATCATCCTCATCACAAGAGAACTCAAATAAACAGGATTTGCGTTGGCAGAACTAAAGCTAAAATATTCTTGCTGCACTTGGAAAAACAGACCAAAAAACTGTCCAGTCAGTGTTACCTCCCTGTGCTGGGAAAACAATCTCAGCCCGTCCCGAAGCTCAATATGCATCTCTACAGGGTTCTGAGCCATCCCTTTGAGAGCAGCAAAAGAGGAATTTAAGCTCATTGAACACGCAGGTGAAATTTTCACTTGCGCTTGGCCCTCAGGGGTTCAGTTCTCAGATGCTGCCAGTTTAACAAAATAGGAAATGCCATTCAGCACGCGTCCTGCACCACTCCTTTCCTGTGCGGGGCGAGCAGAAAGGGCAGGGTGAGGAATATTTCATTCATCTGCAATTTGCACAGTCGGCTTCGGAAAGAAGGTTAAAAAAGAGTCCTTTGTTATGATGTCATTTTGGGGTTGGTTTAAAAAAAAAAAAAAAAAAAATTAGTAAACTCTGAGGGACCGGTGCCACATCTTTTACAAACCAACAATTAAGCAAACTGATTGGAATTTGACAATTTGATCCATCTCCACCAACTGATGCTTGACTCATCCACTAGGTAAGGTCAGGGAAAGGAAAATGGAAGAAGGATGCTGGACAAGCTCTACTACACGCTGAATAAAGGCTGAGGCTGTGAAGCATAGCTAGCTAGAAATGGGAATAATTAAAAACCTTCTCCTTAAAAGATGAAGTTACTAACTTTGCACTGAAAAAATGCCAAACCACTAAACATAGGAGTCACTGAACTCTCATTTCTATTTGCGTCAGCCCGAGCGAGCCGTCTCTCCGGCAGCGGGGAAGCACTGCAGCCTCTTCACCTTTCTAGAAGCCTCACAGGAGGCACAAGCAGACTTGAACTTGATAAAGAGACAAAAGGAAGTTTTCTGAAGAGCTTCCAGGGCCAACATAATGCTTTGGGGCTTGATTCCAATCCCCACAGGAGAAAGCTGCTGTAGAGGAAAGGTAGAGGAAAGCAGCTTGCTCTGGATTTCTGTTGGAAAAACTTGACTGGAAAACTGTAAAATCCTAATGCAATGATCATATTACTCTGCTCTGAGCAGGAGGCTGCCCTGAATGACCTCCTCTGGCTGAATTATCCTATGATCCTTTAACTAACCAGGAAAGAGTAGAACAGGCTTGGGATAACAGTAAGAGATTGCCATCTACCCACAACCCCTAACTTTCTAATCTGTTAAATAAAAGCATATAATCTGTGAAAGCATAGTAAAAAAAAAAAAGAAAGCTCAAAAGTCAGGTGTGTTCTTCCAGCTGTTCCCATCACACGTGAAGTCAACTAGGATGTGTGCAGAAGAGCTTAGAACTTGGCATGTAAGAGAAGGAACTTAAATGTGTAAGAATCCTAATACTGAGGAGGAAGAAAAGGTGGAAGTAATTACTCTATAAAAACATGGGGAGATGAGTATCATCTAGCCAGGTAGTGAGAAGAACTAATTAAACAAAAAACTACACCGGCTGGACTCTCTTTATGGATGTGTTTTAGAAGATTTGGTTTCCTGCACTGATTAGCAACTGACTTCATGATCCATTCTGTTCCTTCCACTCCGATGTTCCAGCATCCAGGCACTTCAAAAAAGACTCCCGACCTTCATCCCCTACCTCCTCTTTCCAAACCCTGTGCCCACGTTACCCGTGACCTGCCACACTAGGATTATCTCAGCCCCTGATTTTAGGAATTGAGCTTTCTTCATTGATTATACGCTGCTGTGTCAAAGGCTACACAACCTTCAAAGGGATCAGCGGACAAAACGGTGGCAGAAAAGGCAAAAGCCAGACTAATGACCGGTGGTTGGACAGATTTGCATCCTGTGGAAGATACTGGCTGAGTTCCTCGCCCCGGTTCAGCGGTGCAGGGATCCTGCAAGAGCAGGTTTGGCCGAACAGCACCCAGACAAGGACGAGCTTATACTTGTGAGTAACAACCTTTCTCTCCAGGGACGCTGAAAGGACTATAAAATCCTGCAACCCAACAGAAAGATGAAGGAACGTGCAGAAAACCAAAAGAGCGTGACTGATGCCCTGTTACCTCCTCCCACCTTCTCCAGGAACTCCAGGAGTCAAACCCATTCCTGTCCCTGCTTGTGTAAACACACAGAACCTGAACCCACATCACCAACTGAACTGACAATGACAACGTGGGGCCTTATTTTCTAAGCCAGCTCCTTGTTACACCGTTCCACCTTCCTAATTTTCTGTTGCTGTTGCAGAATGAACAGGACTTTGCAGCGATATCCAACCGTGCCTCTAGTTATTCCCCGAGCCAAAGCACCAAGGTGCAGCCACGTTTGCTTTGTGGACTCTTGGAAGCTCCTTTGGCCACGAGATGCCCGTGTTCAGATGCTTCATTGTTCTGCTGTAAAGGAATATTCTGCCTTTGTGCAGCTCATTCCAGCGCTGCTCTGGGATGGCTGCTGGAGTCCCCTGAATACAGCTTTGTTTTGGTACAAGGCTCAAAAAAGCCCAAGAATCATCTCGCAGTATTAAGATACAGTAGGTTCTAAAAAGGTTTGTTTAGTCCTTTGGTAACATCAGATCCAAAACAACACTAGATGGCTTATTTATACTAACACAGGCCATGCAAATAATGCCAAAATAATAATGCAAAAATAGGCAAATAATGCACAAAGATGATTTATATTTCTGCATAAAAAGGGTTTCTTTTAGAGTTGTTACAGTGACTTGCACTGTCTCACCTCGACACAAACACTGTATGTTGTCCTCAACAAGACTGTTTGTTTTCCAGCCATGAAACCGGGCAGATTTCTTAGACATTTCTGTGTTTTACAGCATATTGTGACTTCACACAGCTCTTGTGGTTTTGGCTCACAAACTGTCCGAGCAGCACATTCAACGACCAACTAAGGGCTTCAGCAGAGAAACTGCTGAGCCTCAGATCAGCAAATGAAGATATTCCACCTACAGCTGCCATCCGGCTCCTCTGCCAGAGATTCCCTCCTGCCACATCTGCTGAAGGGACAGGGAGGGACAGCCATGAGCTCGGCCACCCCATGGCCAGGTCCCACAGGAACGTGTCCAAGTGGGGTTTGAATGTCTCCAGAGAAGGAGACTCCACCACCTCTCTGGGCAGCCTCTGCCAGGGCTCTGCCACCCTCACAGCAAAGAAGTTCCTCCTCACGTTGAGATGGAACTTCTAAAACTCAAGTTTGTGCCCATTCCCTCTTGTCCTGTCCCTGGGCACCACTGAGAAAAGCCTGGCCCCATCCTCCTGTCACCCACCCTTTGAGTATTTATAGGTGTTGATCAGATCCCCCCTCAGCCTTTTCCTCTCCAGACTAAAAAGCCCCAAGTCCCTCAGCCTCTCCNNAGTTCCCTGTCCTTCTGGAACTGGAGAGCCCAGAACTGGTCCCAGTGCTCCAGATGGGGCCTCACAAAGCAAACTCACAAGGCAAATATGTTCCAACACAACACGACCATTAACAGTTCACATTGAAAAGAAGGATTTTTCCTTGTGCTTCCCTGAAAGCAGGTCAGGTCAGGAAAAGATCAGGAAAAACTTCCCACATTTTCGTCAGAGATTTGGCTCAGGTTTCTTGTGAGACTTTTTTTTTTTGTATTTTCTGTTTTGCATTGGAAAAGCTTCCTGTTACCTATCAGCAATCTGAACCAGAACTGCAGCAAAATCTCTTCACCATCTCTCAGTCTCTGCCCCGGTATCAGGAATCGAGCAGCAGGTGCCCTGGAAGAGAAACCCTCAAGGCCCATAGAAAGGAGATTACTTATGGTATCGGGGTGAAAAGGCCTCGTAAATACACCAGGTTTGTTCTTCCAATTAAAGAGTAACTAGTATTATACAGAAAGTCTGGTTTAGAAGGAAAAGGTGGGTTGTTTTTTTTAGTACAATCAAGTGCAATGCTTCCAGTCAAAGCCATGGAAGATTCAACATCAGGATCTTTTTCCCCCCTCGACTTCAAAAAGGGAAAAGGAATGGATCCAGGGAACTCTTCCAACATCCCTGAGGGTATGGAAGCACCTCACTTTCCATTCTCTGAGTGGGAAGGCAGCTGAGCAGTGGGAGTGCTGTTATCCATCACTGCTGGCAGGAGGAGGGAATTCCTCAGTGCCAACCGCCGCGCGGTGTTAAACGATGATAAGGCAAGGGGAGCACTAGCGATATGGAAAAGGGCTGAAACACTTTGATTAGTAAAACAGATGACTTGATTTACAGGCTGCTTGCTTTAGCGTTTTAAATTATCACCGTGTTCATTTACTTCCTTTAGATTTTACATATTTTTTCTGCCAAGATAGCTCCCACTCAGGAGCTGCAAGGCTATTCAAATAATACTCTGAAAGAGCAAATACCGCTCGGATTCAGGATGCAGATAACCCAGAAAAAATCTAAAACTCATCTTTGACAAGCCAATACGACTTTGACCAGACCATCACATTTTGAATTTCAAGCCAGTGGAAGCCAGTGCCCTGTGAATTTGCTGTCAGCCCTATGTATATTCATCTTTATTTTAGAAATCAGCTATGGTTCTCTTTTCCTCCTGTGAGCAATCAGCTGCTAAGCCCTTGTGGAACTGCAACACGCTGCAATGAAACAAAAAGAAATACACTTGGAATCAACAAGTCTGGCAAACTGACAATCTTTAAACCTTTGAAAAATATAGGTAAAATTATCTATTAGATGGACAAATTCTTTTCTATATGATTTTTTCCTGTGTTTTTTAAGAAGCTTGTATTCTCCTTCCCGCCTTCGTCTGATCATCTCTTCTGCAGCGAGGATCTCTCATAAATATTTGTACAATTGGAATAACATAGATGGTACTAAATTACTAATTATTAGTAAACTGAGAAATGTTGCTAAATCAGCTCCCCAACACCCGGTGATCACCTTCCAGCAGGCAAGGACTTCTGCAAGGCACTGCTATGTTATACTCTGTGCACAAAGAGCATCCACACAGAGTACAGGATTTTCATGGTCTTTTGTATATTTATTTTATATATATATAGATATATAAACTAACCACTGAGGTTTACATTTACACAAGGCTCCTCCCAGCAAATATGGCACCCGCTCTTCCGGCCTGCTCTGAGTGAAACTGAGGACTCAAATGATCCCTTGTACAAGCCAGAAAGAAAATCCATCTTTGGGCTTAACGCAGTGGTTTGATGAACTTGCAGATATGGACGAAAGCTGATTTGTTTCATTCACAGCACTTTCATGCAGTGCCAACAAAATCACTCCAAATCCTGCTTTTGTCAAAAGGAGAGTGGAATGCATTTATGAAATTATTCTTTTCCTCCTAAATATATTCAAAGAGAGACTTAACAGGAAAAGAAATAAAGCTCAGTTATTTCCTGTTCGTATCTTTGTCCTTTGAGAAAGGGAGCAAAGGCATTTGACACGGTATCGACACCCGGGTTGAGCTTCTCTGGGCACTGCAGCCCAGACTCTCCTGAACAGCTAAAGGAATGGTCCTGCACAGAGAAAAATCAGGAGCTTTGAGAAGTTGCTGCTACAGAGCACAGGTCATTAATGCTGATAAGCAAACACCAGGAAATGAGGACAGTTATTAACACCGTATCTCCCCTTCTCTCAAAGTCCCAGATCAGAGTAGATAAAACCCACCTAATTATTTCTTCTACTTTTCCCTCACGCAAGGAGGTTTCATCTTTTGAAGCTACTTGTTGCATAGTGAAATCTGTGTCTCAGTCCTAAAAGAATTAGAGTTCAGCAGTGAAAATGCCAACTCAAAACCCCTTCTAAACTCCCCGGTAACCCGATAGAAGGAGAATCCTTTCTTTAGGCCAAATCCATTGATGTAACCTCCAGCAAGACAGGCCAGGGATTGAAAACAGTTTAACACCACGTGAAGTGTCAGTTCACCTGAAATATCTCAGCTGGGCTGCAGCTCATCCCGTGCTGGAGAAGAAAACAATAGGTGTTATTCCTTAAATTCTTCCTCTTTTCCCTTTTATTTGGTTGGGGAAGTGAGCAGAAGCAGGGAGAGGAGGAAGGAGACAACAGGAAAAGTATAATTCCATCAGCCCAGGTTTGGTGCTTTGTCTCCACTTTCAGTTTAAACAAGTCAAACTTGTCCTTCCAGAAAGCACCAGTAACTCTTCATCCCAATAACCATCTCTGGTTCTTCTAATTTATCGCATTATTTAAACACAGAGCAACAAAACTGTTTGTAGTTATTAAAACAAAAGCCTGCTAATATTTTAGGAAGTCATGACAACATTTCCTTGTCTTTACTGATTGCATCTCCTCCCAGAGCATCCTTGAGCCTCATGAATGTTCTCCTCTAATCCTCCTCTAATCCATGACCTTGCAATTTACAGCACATTGCTCAGCTGTAAATGAATGGCTCAGCATTTTGTCTAATTGGATTTCATCCACCAGGTGATCCAGGAGGATCCACCTCCTCCACTGATGTTACAAGTCTTGTTTTTACACAAAGGCAACCTCAGCAACAGCTGTATCCCCCCTGTGAGGGCTGCAGGGAGAGTCCTGTTCCATGGACCCACTGGTGCCAAGCAGCTCAGCAGCTCAGGCTCCTCACTACCTGCTCCCCAAGTGGGGGTCTCTCCAGCCCCACTGCCTGGCACCCGCAGCACCCCCTGGAGAGGGATCTTTCTCAACTGGTCTTTGCACACCCACACTCCCAGAGCTCTCCAACAGGACATTCTGTGCCACACACCAGGGCTGCTCCCACAGGGCACCCTAAGGGAGGCCAGGTTGCATTTGAATTTGAGTAGCCCTGCAGGACAAAGCCAGTTTGACAAACCCCCTTCCATTTCCAGCCTGCTGCTGGGTTAACCAGCACCCTGCCACAGGCCTTCCACTAGATGCAGATATTTAGGCAGGTGAAATGTTGGGGTTGATTCATCAACTGCACTGATCAGGCTTCCACTAACTTTATAAAGAGAGCTGAACATCACTAGCTCCTCTTTGGTGTCCACTGTAGCTTCTTCTCTGGGGTCCCTGCTCTGAGAACAGGGAGGGTAAAAGGCAAAAGCCAACTCTGTGCAGAGACCACAGCTTTCTATAAAGCTCTAAGCTTTATGAGCTGGAGCTCCAGAGGGTGAGAAGCCAGTGATCAGCCTCCCCAGCCCCACAGCAGCACAGGTGTGTTCCCCCAGCACCACCTCTGGGCTGCTGGGCTCTGCTGGGATGGGGCTGCTTTTGAATGGAGCTTTAGCAATGGTGTGGTTAATTTGCAACCAGATCATCCACTCCAGGGCAACTGAGGATTAAAGGTAAAGGAAATAAAACAGATATCACTAAAACTAAACATTAACTTACCGCTGCTTGTTTTTAAGCTTCCCATTCCCCTCATTATGTAGGGAAAGAAGGGGTTACTGACCACATAAAGCACCATTTCAGTGTCAAACAGCATTAACAGTATGTGCACAACATAAAACATGACCTTCACAAACCAGGGAGACTTTCAGAACTTTGGGATTCTGGTGGATCACTGCTTAGTGATGAGCCCTTCCAAAGGAGGGCGCTCTTCACACTCCTCTTGTAACTGGGGTGGCTGAGCTTCCTGAAGCTCCTGAAGCTCAGGTTTGCTCCTGAAGCCCCTCTTTGATCCCCTGCTTTAACCTGATTCCAAAGAGATCTCAGAGGAGAACACAGAACTAAGCTCCGTTGGCATCAGCAGGAAGGTGAGACCTGCACAACGCAACGGTTCAGCAACAGACTGTCCTTTATTCTCCTCAGGAGAAGGCTCCACAGGACAAATGAACACAGAAGACAATACCAGGGGCTTCACAACACACCGCCTGGTAACACACACCCCCCAACATACACCACACACCAGATGGCACGTTCAAAACCCGCCCAGAAGTGTGCGACTGGTTAGTGAAACACAGGCTCTTGCTGTGCTTCTCAGTTTCTCCACAGCATTGACTGCTGTGTAAATGTGTAATTATAATGCAAAGGCTGAGATGGCCACCTCCGATGTTTTCATCACAGGCTAATCAGAGATAAACAGCCTATAAAAAACCCCAAAGGTGTCAGAAGGTATTTTAAAAGCTTCTAAATTATACAACCACATTGGCCAAGCAGTGGTACCTATTTTCAAATCTCAACTTGTTGGCTGACAATTACTTCACCAGTGCTGCAATTACTGAGGCTGTTATCTCCACAGGTTGATCAGAAAGAGCAGGGTGTTGTGCGGCTCAATCTTATTTGACAGGTTCTGCAACTATTAAAATGACCCAGAGAAATAATTAAAAGGGACCAATTTCTCATATTCAAACTGAAAGGACTGTCAAAATATCTAAACAGATTAAAGAACCGTTATTATATCAAGGGTATCAACCCAGTAACCTACATGAGCAGATTGCCAGCCTTTACAAGCCACTGCTCATTTATAATAGCCCCTTTATTGCTGCTTCATGAACCCTGGAATTGGTTCAGGGCCCCCTCATGTTCCTCTCTCTCCCTCCCATTGTACCAATCCTTATTAAAAATTAAAAAAAAAGGAAAGGGATTATTGTTAGACACAACTGTCCTCACACCACTGTCACAAGCAAAGAGAAAATTCCAGCTAAGGCTGGGATTTTTAGCCATGGTCAGGGAGAAGTCAGGCAGGTGGTTAACACTGGGGTTCCCATCCTTACACCCCTGGAAGCTCCCAGCTTCACAAAAACCATCGGAGAAACGGGATAACCCCAAGCCTGGACAGACTGGGGATCAGAACAGTAGAGCAAGCAGTTATTTGTACACATTACATTAATTAGTAACTAACCCAATTTGGCCACATCTCTAGCAGAATGGGTAATTTGGGAGCAAAACAAGCTGCAGCCTGAGCAAAGACAGTTTATTAGCTGTGACCATGGAACCAGGCAGACAAGCAAGAGGGATTTCTGGCAGCACCACTTGCTCTGGGATCAAGGTATTATTTCAGCTATTGACAGGTTATTCAGTGAGGCATCCAAACAAAAGTCTGTTTCAAATAAAAAAAAAAGTCTGCCATCACAGAAGGACACACTGCCAGACACTCCCTGGCAGAATTTAATTACAGGCACTGCCTCCTTCACAGCTGGCACTCGCAATCTATAATCATAATAAAAAGTAGGACATTAAAAGAACAAACATCTTGTATAGATCTGAAGGAAACAAATACCATAAAAATAGCTGTAAATTAGTTACAGTAACCTGAGGACCACAAAACCCTCCAGCAGGAAGACCCTGCACCTTTCTCCATAGCAAAATATGTCTGTGCCAGGCTGGTACCTTCAGTAAAAGGGACATAACCTTGAAAATCAAGCCCTTGTCTGAGGCTTGTGCAGCCAGTCTGGCAGCCCCCCACTGATTGGATCATCCCTTTGGTGCCTGATAAACCCATAGGAACTACATGACAAGTATTTTGACCATACAATACTAATCTGACCATTCCCAAGATGCCAGTTGATGCCACCTCGTAAAATAAACGCTGTAAAAGCTTTAAACAGGAAAAACACTTTTAGCACATTAATCCCTCCACCAGTGCCAACGTTCCCTACTTTGCCTTAGGGCCAAGAGCTCAGTGAAACCCTCTCACAGGTACAGAACTGAAATGCTGGACTGTTTTTATTTCTTAGGACAGAGGGACATTCTTGCCAGAGCATGTCCCTGGGCCAGGAAGGGAGGTGGCACAGACAGAGCAGGAGGGGTTGGGTGGGATGAGCCCCCAGCTGCAAAGAGAGCAGCGACTGAGCCCCAGTCCCCTTCAGTCCCTGGTCCCCAGTGTGGACACAATGGTGGAGAACTCAGAGGAAACTACAGTTTATGATACCAACATCATCTGAACAGTTTGTACAAATCAGAAGATAAGTAAGAGGAGGAAGAGGAAGTAAGTTCCCAAAACAGGATTAGGCACTAGGTGTGAAACTCCAAGATGCAGTGACGAGCAGAGGCAGAGCCTCAGCTGCTCCTGGTACAATCCACTTCTCATCAAGCTTTGCTTTCCCAGAATCTGAATGTGTGAGGAAGAGAATGACCCAAGGAGGGAGCTGCTCTCCAGAACCTTCCCTGGTGCTGCACTAAGGCACAGTTTCTCCAAGAGCACGTTCAGGATCTTGAGAAATCCTGCATTCTCCAGCAGACTTCAGGGAACACAGAACATTTTCAGCATTTTCTCTTCTCTCCTGCTGCTGCTGAGCCAGAGACAAGCAGGGCACCAGCCCTTTGCCACTGCCTGCTGCTGTGCTCAGATGTCCCCTCTCTGCCCCACACGCTGCTTCTGCTGCTGTCTCTGCTGTCCTCTCCCTCAAAGTCCAGTTTATAGTATTTTCTGTGTGAAGTTCTGGAGGACACACAAGAAGGCGATTTACTATCAGTAAACAAACATTCAAAATTCTGATTTTTATCTAAGCTTCCTCCCTTCCCCCACCCCCCCCCCCCCCCCCCCCCCCCCCCAATAGTATCCAATAGTTCCAATAGTTTAAGGATTCCCTAAATGGAAATGCAAATAACACAAGGCTTAAAGGTCATCCCGAAGGAAAACTGTATGCAGTAAAAAACAGCCTGTCAATTCCACACACATTATTCCAGACTGCCCTGACTCCATTTAGGGCAAAGAAAAAAAAAAAAAGAAACAAGGAAAATTAAGTAGTTGGTTAAAGGGAATTTAAGGAGGTTCTTAACTATTCTTTTCAGTATCAGGAAAAAGTATTTAAAAACCCCTCAGCTGGGGCTATTGAGTCCTTCTGATCCTCTGAACACACCTCTGATGGCAGGCTCAGCCCCGGCTCATCCCAGGTGACACCACACAAAACACTTCTCTCAGGCTGCACCCCTGAGGGTGGCATCTCCTGGAGCTGTTCCACAGGACACCACCACAGGAGCTGCAGCCTCCAAGCACTTTGGATACCATGAAAACTGACAGCTTTTCTGATTGTTTTCTCATCTTCCTGACTGTGGCACTCAGGACAGTCACCGATCAGCAAGGCAACTGGAGGGAAAGGAGACATAGCTATTGTGATGCAGTAAATGAGGAAACTGTGCCTTTATAAACATACCTCACCCCTGTCTCCTCCTGCACCCACTGACACTTGGAATGGTACTGCCACAACACAGCCCACATCAAGCTTTAAACTGTTTCCTTGTTAAAATCGTCACTTGGTTGCCAAATAATTATATCTTACATAATATGGCCTCTATCCAAACTAACACAGCTTTCGGAAGAAATCAACATGCCTTAAATTAGAGTGGCTTTAAGAATTTAAGTAAACATAATGAACTCTTTAAGCCCTAGCCATCTCTCAGCAGTTTCAGATGTGTTACAACTTCGTACCTTATTAAAAAAAAAAACCCCAAGTAAAAGCATCTGCCAGCTGGTTGTCTGCACTATGAGCTACAACCATCACATGTGGCCATAAAATGTGACTTTGAAAATTACCTACAGATGAGCCCATACTGCTAGTATTTTGAAGTTTCCTGCTTGCCTACATTTGCTATGGATAAAAAGCAAATCACAATCTTTTCACAAATATCCTTCCCTTGAATTAGTCAAAAAAAAGTACCTTAGTGTCAACACCGATTCAGCACAAGGCGAGTGACAAGTTTAAGCACACACCAGCCAAAAGGAAATCAAACTATTAAGGAAAAAAGAATTACATTCTGCCAGACTAACAACCCGACTGTTTGCAGAAAGACTGACTGTATAAAATACATGCTATTATTTATTTTTTTTACAAGGAAAACACTTACTCTTAACACATGGTCTTTCAGTGGCTGTGTAGCTCCCTGTCTGCTGACTACTCTCAGTACAGCCTTGGGAAGAAAACAGCATAAATGGTACCATTTCTGCTGGTTAAAGAAAGAATTAAGAGCACAGGGTATCTCCAGAGCCAAAAATAGTATAAGTGTTCAACAGTTGCTTTTAGTCCCCCTACCTAACCACTACAAGCTGAGATAGGCTCAAAGTTCCCTAGAGCATAGAAAATTTAGGTTCAAGTAAATGCTTTCTGCTCTGAACAGAGCCTCAGTGAAGTAAACAAACTTCCCAGAAATGTATGGATGCCCCAATAATAATTCTTGTAGGCCCACAAGGAGAGATTAAAAGAGAGAAATGCCAGCAACCCACTCCCAAAGTCAAAACTAAACTGTTAAACTCCTGTTCAAAATAAAATGTAACAGCAGAGCTGCTTAAAATTTGGAGCTTTTGAATCAAAAATAATTCACATTTTGAATATTGCTAAATTATCTATCAATTCTCCCTTATCGCTCACTTCTTGAGGATCTTTTACACGTGAGTTACTGGCTCACTAAATCTAAAAAGCTCCAGTCTTAACCCAGGACACTATTAAAGAAATCTCTCAGGGGAACCAAGTTACTTTTTCATCTCCAGAAAGAATATTACAAGAATATTTGAAAAATTCAGCCTGGCAGGGTGATACATCCCTTTAGCCTGTCCAGCCTCACAGAAGATATTCAGTGTTATTTGCAACACCAGTTCATACGCCTCAGAAAGACAAGCTTTAGAATAAAGCTATAGGTATCACCTTGTCAATTCAGAGGGGTATTTTATTCTTTATCTGCAAGTATGTGTATTGCATTCTCTGACCAAAAAAAAGCAGTGGTACCTCATTTTGTGAGCGTCTGAAAAAACATCATTCCACCTTCTCACAGGGATGACAATCAACATTAGAAAGATTTCTGTTAAAAGGACATTTCAGTCCTGAAGCTCTCGCTCCGCTAAAAGTTTGAGAGGGGAGACATCACGTGAGAGTGTTGTGGCAGATAAACTGGGATCTTCAGAGTTCGAAGGGTTAGAATCCACTACATGGCAGCAGTGACTTTCTCAGTCTCCACCTGCCAAAAGAAATTTACTGCCATTTAAGGTTGTTAAAATTTTTCCCCGATTAATCACTGCTTCACTGCAGCCTGTGTCCAAGAGGGCTGGAGCTGGTCAGCCCAGGCAGCGGGTTACGCTGAACGGGGAACGTCTGATCATCCTGGGGGGGCTGAAAAGCACCATCCTGCCCCCCAACCCAGCGCCGGGGAAGGTGGGACCATCACTGAGCAGGCAGGATCCTGCTGACACCGTTTCCCTGTCCGAAAAGTTATTCCTGTTTTGACAGGAGGAATTTAAATTGAGAAGAATGAACCTGGTTAGGTTTTCCTGCAGGTCACCCCGTTGCTGAAGCACTTAAAGCATGGATAACGATCTCCTTTTAGGAAGAAATACCTGTAAATAATAGGAAGTAATTTTGTAAATTATGGAATTTACAAAATTCCAAAAAAAAAGGCATCCTAACAGGGCTACTTTCACTCTGGAAATACGTAACTCACACTTTTATTTAGGCCACAGTGTTTCACTTTGCTCATGGTGGTTGGACTAGAGGATCTTAAAAGGTCCCTTCCAACCCTGGTGATTGATTCTGCCATTTAATCCCCAAGTGGAGACAATCATTTCCCATTTCACCTTCTCATTCATTTCAAAGGCAATTTCTCTAAAACTCCTGATACACAGACAGCAAAGACGACTGCTCCTGCCTCCAAATAAACTGTTTATAAACAGTTTCATCTCTTGAATCATTCTATGATTCTATAGAGACAGGCCAGAGGACAAAGGTGTTTGGAACAAACTGCTGGGGGATGGAAAAGAATGGGAAAGAGTATCTTGAGCAAACAAAAAACCTGAAACTATAAATCTTTTTAACTTCTTCTGTTCCAGTTGTGTGTTCAAGTTCATCACCCCGGTACCTGAGAACTGCCACCCAAGAACCAACTGCAGACACTGCTGTGGGTGATAAATTTTCTGTCAGGAAGATCTTGCTTTGGATAAAGCTTTAGGAACTTCTACCTTCCTTCTGGATGCTCCAGAAGATGATGCTCTTGGGAAGAGACCCCAACGTTAGTGGCTGGGACACTGTTTTCTGTACTGAGCAGCCCAGTTGTCTGCTCTCTGGGGAATCTGCACAGCGTAATTCCCAGATTAAAAGTGTTTTCCCCCAGTTCTCTCATGCCCCATCCCATCAGCTCCTGCAGCTGCGTGGCCGGTCACTCATACAAAACCCAGTCCTTGCTGCAGCTGAAACTATCCCTGAGATGGAGATTACTCAGGGACTATCTAGGAAATTAAAAACCAGGGCTGTTTGTGGCTCACACTAATTAACCACCAATACTCCCCCAGGCTGGTGCAAGCAGGAGTCTGAGGTCTACAGAGCCAAGAGGTAGAGTCAGCAGCAGGAATAACACATTATTGCTCTTGGAAAAATGATCTTGGGCAATTCCTACTCCCAGTTAGAAAATCAAGGCAGATGGGAGGGCAGGTTGGCAGCAAAAACATTAATGGAGACACAATCCAAGCTCACTTGGGGCTTTTGTTTGTCTTTAGGTGGACAAATGGGGGAATCCAAAGCTCACAGATAAAGGCTACCAGTTAAAGGGAAAAAAGGAAAGTTTATGACCTTTGGAAAAAAGGACAGGCTATTCAGGAAGATTATAAAGGTGTAATTAAGTCATGCAGGGAAAAGATTAGAAAGGCCAAAGCTCAGCTAGACTTAACCTGGCCCTGGATATTAAAACCAATAAAAATAATTTCTATAAATATATTAACAGCAAGAGGAGGACTCAGGAGAAGCTCCACTCTCTAGTGGATATGGGAGGTCAGGAGGTGACAGAGGATGAGGAGAAGGCTGAGGTGCTGAATGCCTTCTCTGCCTCAGTCTAGCAGTGGAGCTGAGCCAGCAGGTAGGGGTGGGGAGCAGAATGAAGCCCCCATAATGGGGAATGGAGTGAAATCCAGTATGAGTGGTGTCCCACAGGGCTCAGTACTGGGGCCGGTTCTCTTCAACAGCTTTATCAATGATCTGGACAAGGGGATCAAATGCACCCTCAGCAAATTTGCAGATGACACCAAGTTGGGTGGGAGTGTTGATCTGCTGGAGGGTAGAAAGGCTTTGCAGAGGGATCTGGACAGGCTGGCTGGATGGGCTGAGACCAACGG
>BJBW01015837.1:928-32353 GCA_004320125.1 Scolopax mira
TCTGCCCCCGGGCACGACGCCTGCTCGTCCTCCTTCCCCCAGCCACCGCCTGGTGAATAATTCAGCCGTGTCTTGTGCTGTCCCCTGCGTGGGGCCGGCGGGCTCTCGCCTGGCCGGGCAGGACGAGCACCGGCGGGGTAAAGTTTCCCGAGGAAGCCAGGGCAAGCCGCTTGCCGCGATGGCAGAGGCGGAGGATAAAGACCCTGGGAGGCCGCGGTGCCCCTGCCGTGTCGGATCCACTTCCCTCCGATGTGCTTTTTTGCCTGGGTTAGTGTGATCCGCCTTGCCCTCCCCAGGCGGCGGGGAGCCGCAGGCAAGAGCGGGTTGCCTAGGAGGAGCCGCTGTGGGAAGGCCGGGCAGAGCTGCCGCCGCAAACCCCTCGGGGCAGGGCCGTGATCCCTCCTCTGCCTCCCTGGAGGTGGGCCCTGGTGCCCAGGCCTCCGGCGTGGGGCTGCGTGGGCGCCTCGCCCCTGGCAAGGGAGTCGTCAGGGAGGAGGCGAGGCGGGTTCTCCTCAGGCAGGAGCCCTCTCCTGAGTGAAGAGGCGCAGGCAGGAGGTGGGGAGCCCCCCAGCATGACAAGTCCCGGCACGAAGGGGTCGTGGCTCTCGCAGCCGATGGTGAAGAGCGTGGTGGTGTATCGCAACGGGGACCCTTTCTTCCCCGGGCGCCGTATTGTCATCCACGAGAAGAAAGTGTCCAACTTCGAAGTGTTCCTGAAGGAGGTGACGGGCGGGGTGAAGGCGCCCTTTGGGGCTGTGCGTAACATCTACACCCCTCGGGGTGGGCATCGTGTCCGGCAGCTGGAGGAGCTTCAGAGTGGAGAGCAGTATGTGGCTGGTGGCAGGGAAGCCTTCAAGAAGCTCAAGTGAGTGGCTAAAAAGTAACGTAAGATTTATATGGAACTGGAAATATCAGCATTTGGGGCTTAGCACTGTGGCAATACTTCAGAGGACCCCCCCACCCCTTTTATTAGGCATTGAGGGAAAGAGGACTTAAAGGCTGTGACCCACGGCAAAAAGAAAGGTGCTTCTAACACCTGCAGCTGCAAAAGAGCTTTAGAGGTGAGCCACAGAAAGGCTGCTGTTACCATCAGTCACATAGTGTCATCACATTGACATGGCAGTAGGAGAAACAGCCTGTTAACCCAAAGGACGTGCGGCGATGGCATGTTGTTGTGATGTGTGTGCTTATCTAGGAGGCAAGTGTCAATATCCAGTGGTCCAGTGATAATGGGGAGAAGCTGTAGGAAGGTGGAGTGTTTGCAGTCCTGCCGTGAATTTTGACGAGCCTGGAAATTTAATTCCCAACATTTCTAGCTTAGTTTTTACAAAATCTAAAATATCCTACCCAGCTATCTACCTCTCCATCACTTCTGTTCGTTTTGGGTAGGTATATAGCTGGTTTATAACCACAATAGCTGAATCCCTCCTGTTATTTAAAAGCTGACTGCTAGCTTTCTTTTCCCTGCCTGGACACCAAGAATTAAGCTGGCAGATTCTCTGTTTTCTAGTGAATGACTGGGAGAATATCGAGGAGGAGATCTGGGCTGTTAGGTGCATTTCCCAAGTGGCTCTGCATGTGATCAGTAACGGTTCCTAATTCTGGGACTGAATTTCATAGTCTCAATTGCCTCATATGTTTTTTTCAGACTTTGTATTTTTCTTACAGTTGCTATACAAAAACAGTTGCTATAAAAAAATCTCAAAATTAATAGCCCCTTTCCGGAGGTGGTTTGGAATTTAGACACTAAACTACCAGCTTTACAGGAGCTCACTCTTCTTGGTTTTGTAGAGTTAAGGGTGCTATATTTTTCAGGAGAGCTCATTATGTTTCAGGATGAAACTGTGTCAAGAACAGGATCTCTATCAGCACTCTTGCTTTTTTTTTGCCACTGTCTGCTTCTGAAGATTTGATGGACCTGCTTTGGCAGGGGGATTGGGCTAGATGATCTCCAGAGGTCCCTTCCAACCCCATATCAGTCTGTGATTCTGTGGTTTATTGAAGCTTCGTGCACTTCAGTGGCAAAGCTACAAAGAAAGATGTATGGTGGGCTAAATATAAGCCCCTTTCCCTCTGTGCTCTCTTCCATGTCAAATGCATGTGCTCAACTTTCAAGAACGATCTACTTTTCAGTATTTAATCCTGTGATTCCATGGAGGGCTTAAAGTTGATAGTTGTCAGCATATTGTGTTTCACCTCCCTAAATGTGTTTTATGTTTGTCAGACAGGCTGAAAGTAAGCAAGTGTTTGGCGTTAGCCAGCACTGTGTAGACAATTGGGCACTCTGGATTTATTTTGGGGTGGGAAGAAGCATTTCTTTTTGTAATTTTTTGTGGTCTGGGTTTTACGGTGTGAGTTTTTCAGGCTTTTGTGGTTGCAACATGAAACAAGATACCTAAATATTTAAGGTCAACAAAGAGAGTACTTTAAGAAAAGCGAACCTAAAGGACTTGGTAAAAATAGATTGTTTCATATATCCCTTGATGGTATGCTGCAGTCCTGTTCCATAGGGAGGATGAATGGGATGACTTGAGATCTTTTCCATTTCTATGTTCAGAGTTGGGAGTTCTTCACTGTTAGTATTTATTTATATAGTACTGTATATGTTGGCAGTGCTTTTACAAGCATTATGTAAGACAGGCTGAAGGATTTAATGTTGATCTTGTTCTTAACTGGATTGTAGACGGAATGATAATTAGGGAGGCATCTTAGCCAGAAAAGTCAATGGAAAGGAGGGGTTAATTGAGAGACACAGTTTTCTGAAAGGAATTGTAGGAATTGAAGAAAAGAGGGTATGTTTGTGTGTGTGTCACAGGCAAAGATAAAGCAGTTACAGCTGTGGGAGACCAAAGCATCTGCCCTAACGGATCTGAGTCTGATTCTGATAGCAGCAAGAAGTTTGTACATTTTTTACAACTTTTTTTTTTTTTTGCAGTGATGCTTGTTGGACACATTCATTGCTGAGACAGACTATGTGGGGCTGAACTTTGAAATGGAGCCTTTTAGCACCAATGTGTGGGAACATAATGGAAAGCCAAGGAGTTGCAGAAGCTCAGTGTCATGGCTCCACTTCAACCACTGCATTTGTTTCTTCTCAGATGCCTTATACTAAGAACTGAATCTTTTTCTTCCTTGTCTGCAGTGAATTCTAGACTAAACTCCACTCACTTTTAGCACATGAACCTGTGTCATTCCAAGCCCTGAATCTTTATATCTTGAGATAGATGCCTCTGAGGGCATATAGTCTTTATAATCTGTAAATAAAAATAATCAGCTTTTAGAAATTCTGCTTTTAGAAAAATAAGGAGATTTCTTGTTTAAAGGAGGAATCATTGGGAATTTCCATAATATATATTTCTCATCTTGCTTTGTCATTTACACATATGCTAAGTGAATACATTTTTTTTGGGGTGTATATGCAGTGAGGTGTGTTGTAGTTGTTGCAGTGGTGACTAAGAATGCAAGTTCAGGCCCGTATCCTTGTAGAGTCTTCTATGAGTGTCTGCTTCCTGAAAGAAAATGGTCTACACTGGAGCTGATTTCAATTTTAAGCTTTCTTTCAGCATGCTACTCTACCTTCAACCTTCCTTTGCTCATTTACTTGTGTCTGTGCTCGTTTCATGATTGGCTTGGATAGTAATTGAGTAGAAGTATTTCTGCTTTCTTAGCAAGTGGGAATACTTTTGTAAAGTTTTTGGTTTGGATTTTTTTTTTCTTCTTTGAGTTCCATTGTCCCAAGAAAAGGATTTGGCCCTGCTTAGACCTTTTCAGATTGGTAGATCCGTGAAATTTGGCAGCTGAATGCCCAGGCCTCTGTGTAGTGAATTTAAGCCTTTGACTACACATTTGCTTTTTTTCATCCCTTTCCTTATTCTCCTCGAAGTAATTCACAGATGCTCAGAAAACAAGAACCGGAGTCAGCAGCTGTTGGAACTGTTTTGCTTGAGGAATTTATTTCTTTTCAATCTTGTAGGCTTTAAGACTTCTTTTTTTGTGTTTGTGTGTGTCTCAAGAGAACTCGTGACTTTTTGCACCGAGAAGCTTGCTGTTGTTTTTATTTGCTTTTAAACAGGAAGCTTAGACACTTTGTTTTTAAACATTGCCCTACGTTGCTACATTTACCTTTCCCAAAGCATTGGCATTCACTTCCAAGCATTGCCTTGAAGCCTTACTGTAGCTCGTTGTCCACACACCCTGAAGCCTTGAAATCCTTGTGACCATTCTGTGGTCCCTTGATAAATGATTACCATTCCTTCAAAGAGTGAATGATGTGTTGGATTTTGTGGGATGTTGCTATCAGGTATGCCTGATGTTCTCAAATAGAGTCTTCTAGTCTTAAAAGCCTGGCAAAGCACCTGTGGTTTCCCACTTGTGACAAATGCCCACCACCTGATGTCTGGTTAGATGCTCCCAGTGTAGAATAGATGCCCCAGCCATTGTTGTTCTCATGTTTAGCTCTTGGTAGAAGGTGCTGCAACATGCTGCTTCCTTGAGTTATAACTGCCCAAGAAGGTATCTCTTCCTACAGTGCTGAGATCTTGCAGCACTGGCAGTTACTGAGAGCTGCATTCATGAGAGGAACCACTCATGGCTCTCAGAGTGCTGACAAGGGACAGGAGTTAGTGTCATTTGGGTACCTGCACACCTAGAAAGACCAGGAAAGACATAGACTGCCTTTTTGGCAGTCTACGGGTTACTCATGCTTGAAGGCTTATTTGATTCCCTTTCTTTGGAAAGGCAATGTACAGCTAATCCATCACTGTGTGTTTTAACTAACAGTTTTGTGTTAATGCAATGTTTTTGTGGGAATATGTACTCTGATGGAGAGCAGTATTGTTCAAATAGGTGTAGTTTGTTTTCTTGTCCAGTTGAGGCTTGTATTTTGTCTGTCTGTAAAATAGTGGTGCAAATGCTATTGGTTCATCACAATCGTGAGAAACCAGGATATACAGTGTTCAGATGTGTCCACGTCCTGCTGAAACACAAGTGGTGTAGATCCTTTTAAACTTTACCTGATGCCCTGGGATAAACATGAGTATGGAGAAAAGCTTTCAATCTATCAGAGACTTGCTGTGAGAAACTAAGAGGCAAGGTGATGACCTTGAAACTGTGGTAAGTTGATATTGTGCTGAGATCTATTGACCCACCTCACAGTAGTATGTGACCTCCTTTCTGACAAGGCAGTTATTGATGGTCTGTTCTGATCAACAGTGACTTGAAGGTAGATGTTCTTCCCTGTCTTTTGTCTTAGTCCAGAGGGCTAGCCTACAGATTTACGCTAACACTCCTTCATTAAAATCTTGAATTAGTTATCTTTTTATGTTATTTTGAGGCATGACAAATGTTCAAAAGCTTCATGTATGAAAAAAGTTTAGAAATATTTATATTATGCAAGTTAGATGCTTCTGTAAATAATCAACTGTTTTCCTTCCACAGCTATTTGGACATTGGAGAAACAAAGAAAAAACCCACTGAAATCAATAATGAGGTAGGATGCCTGAAATATTTCAGAAGTCAACCTGCAGTTAATGTTAGTGACATGCCTGTGTTTATGCCTGATTTTTTTAATGGATATTTATTGTGTTTAATAATAATACCATTATCTACCATTCTGAACATATTATTTCAGTGATTACTCTGAGCATGACGCACTGATTGTCTTCTGCTCAGCTTTCTGAATTGCCACATGCAGTAAAAAACTTTCAGTAGAGAAATTCTCCTGTTGTCTTCATTGGATCTGATCATAACCCTAAGGGAGCTTTCTTTCCTACAGAAAAAGATGGTGGGAATAAGAATTTTGGGAGTTTTGGACCAGGAAATTTTCCTTCAAAGCTTGGTATTTTCCCTGGAGAAAAGAAATTTTTGTTTGAAAAAATCTCACGTATTTGAAATGCTTTTCCCAGGTACTGCCAGTATCAGTTGTAAACTTCTAAATATTTCTAGTCCATAATTCTTCACGCTCACTTGTTTCTCTTCACCTGTTTCTCAGTGTGATGTTACAGCCTGAGGAGATAGCTACAGGCTTCAGAAAACAGTCTGTGGGTTTTTGTGAGATGAGTGACCACATTAGTTTGACTTTCTTATTGTGTATGGAGACAGCAATGATTCCTGACAAACATTTGAACTACATCTTCTACCAGACATGGCACATCAGCTTCCTTGTTTTTCAATTTCTTTCACCTTGTGCACTCGTGCCACATATCCAGCAATTTAATGGTTTGTGGAGCAGGTGCCTTCAGACAGTAGGACACCTCAGACTTTCAAAACTGAGGGTTAGTGCCCTAATGACATCTTACTCTGATACTTGGATACTTCTTACTCAGAGGTTATTAAATATGACACCTGAATTTTATAGTGGATCATAACTTTGCAACCCGTATTGTTTTTCTTTCACATGGGCACAATCAATAGGAAGATCAAATTTGAGTTGCTGATTTGATATACTACTACTACAAGTACCATATAAATTTACTCTAAGTTGGATTTTTTCCCAGTTTGTTTAATTTATGCAATTGACCAGAAGACTGTAGCGGTAGTTTTGTTGGTTTTGTGTAGCCATTCATGCCTCCCTGTTCTCTGGGTCTTTTTTACAAAGAGAGCAATTTTAAGAGAGAGGAAATGTTAATTAAGCACTGATGAGACAGCAGTGTTATTTTCTGTTGCTGATGTGTTTATAAAACTGAGCAACACACCTTCACATTTGCACAATACAAGCTTTCCTATGTCTTTAATTCATAAATTCCATTGTTGACCTCTAGCATTTTCTTATTCCAGTCCTGAGTGTCCTCTGATCAAGTTTAGTGAATCTTACTGAAACTAATGACTTGCAGGATGCACAGGCAGAGAATCAAGTAGTTCATCTCAATTTTAATTGTGATCTAAGTAAGAGATTATAATTTGGAGGAGGAGGTAAATTTTTTGGTACGGTAGCAGTATTTTACTTACCTGAACCTTCAACAGATAAAATAGTTCAGAACCAAAAGTCACACCTTTGGATGTATGACCAATCTTTATTATTTTTCCTGAATACCTGAATGTGTGGGTAGCACCATATTTTATGCTAAACCGGTATCTGGGTGAAAAATAAAATTATTCTTACATATCCAGGACAAGAAAAAGAACGTGAGGAAATTGCTTCTGATTATTTCTGAAAATGCAGTGGTTTGCAGTTACTATTATGTGTGACTCCCATTAATAGTGCACAGTGTGAATAATTCCATGTACCCTTTGCTGAACAGGTGGTTTTCTTCATGGAAGACTCTTAACCAAGTCTCCTGATAGTTATCAAGAAAACCACAGGATTGTTACTTTAAGGCTAGTTTTTAAGGTTGATAATTTTGCTGCAAATCCTTAGAAGATCCTTGATACAATGGAAATTCTGTGCAGTTAGAGAAGTAATTGTAGAAGTTGTGGGTTTTTCACTTACAGTTGCATGTTTGGTAAAAGAGGCTTCTGTTATTTCTTTTGGAATCAGTGCTCATATATTATCTTAACACTTTCAGCATCTCTCAGGGCTTTGAAGTGAGTCAGTATAAACCATCCATTATCTCAGCTTTCTTTCTTCCTATTTGACTTATGTTTGCAATCTCCACCCTCTCTGTGGAGACCTTAACTCCCCAGGTTGAGTTTAACTTTGTGTGATAGATGTATGTGGGGACATGAGTCATAAAAATGAGATGAAACCTAGTAATAGTCTACAGATTTTTATCTTGGTTTATGAATAGCACAATTGTTTTCATGCTCTAATGATTTAGTCTTAGGACTGAACTTTCAGGAGGCTAGTAACAGTTTTAATGCCTAAATGTATTTATGCTGTGAGGAAGCTAGTTCTGGTTTTACTTTTTTTTCAGTCATTCACTTAGAGATCAAAAGCCTAGATGTGTTTTAGGACCAGGAGGGGCAGCAGTATTCTCTTTGATTCTGCTGGATTTTCATCAGCACACAAAAAAATCATGTTTTGTCATGGAGCCTAGTAGCAGGTTTTGGTGCTAGACAGTATTTTGCTCTCATAAGGCATTATTTTAGATTGAATTTCGGAATTAAAATAATCCCTCTTTGTTTCATTAAAAGAAGAAGAGAAAAAAAATCAGTGCATATGTGAAGGACAATATTGCTAAAGAAAGAAGTTTATGGCTCAGTCCTTCAAGCACAGCAATGTGAATTTGTGAATTATACCTTGTGCCATAGTACTCCTGAGTGCTGGTGGTGTGTTAGGAATGCAGGATTTTTTGTTGCCCACAAAATGAGATGGTCTTGAGGCTGGCTTGCTCTAGACCAAATTTTGGAAGCAAATTGATGCTGGCCTGGTGGTACCTGCATAGTGGCATAGATCAAGGGTCTGAAAGCTTTAAAAACATAGCACAGAAATAGTGGTTGAGAAATTTGTGTTCAGTGATTAAAGTTGATATACTCATTCTTAGGTACGAGGGTTGGCTCTGGTTGTATGAAGCACATTTAATTTGGCGTTTCGAACTGATAAGTGTTACTCAGTGCAGGTTTTTCTCCACTAAAGAGATGACAAATATCTAGTTCTGATTCTAGTTAGTAAGGAGGAAGGCAAAAGGAAGAGAACTTTATGCAGCAGCTGTAGTTTCTGTATTTGTATGCAGCTGTAGGTTTTCTTTTGGGTTAGTTAAACTGCCAAATGTTTGATATCTGCTTTTGGTAGTACTTTAATGTTTTTCTTTGAAGGCAGCATCTCAATTACTTTAAATTTGCATGTAACTAGGAAATGTGTGCCAGACTAGAATTAAACAAGAAAAAATTCATGTTCAAGATACAGTGTACATACAGTGACCTACATTCATAAAATAAAACAAATACTAAGTATAAAGCATTAATTTCTCACTTATCTAATGGAGTGACAAGACAGAGTAAGTAGTCCATCAGAAATACATTTGTCTTCTTTAGTGAAATCTGTGAATCTGATTTTGAAAGGAAGGTATTCCAGGGTCAGGGGGGGAGGAAAAAAAAAAATAAGGAAAGTTCTCCATCTCTTGGATTCTGAAAACTCATCTAATGGAATCCTTTAGTGTTTGTTCTTGTAAGGATAAGATTTAACATTTGAGAGCAGTGTTACTTCTCTCTGATACGCCCTGGTTCGATTTTAGGTGGAGCTTCTCAAATACCATGGTCCTCTTGGCCTGTAAGGTACACCTTGTCTTGCCTGACATGTTGGGAGCTAGCAAGGGTTTACAACTAGTGAGCACCTGTATTTTCTGTGTGTCCTCTACAACTGACAACAGGAGCTCTTGGTCAATAAAGTCTTTATGTAGATGTGTTGTTACAACACAGCAATGAATCAACTAAGTAATGTTGTGTAATTCATAAATTGCTGTCCATCTATTTCATGTGAGAAGCTGAACATGCAAAGAGACGTGATTGTCTGTAAGATGGGTCAGTGTTGGAATAATTTGGGAGGATACATTTGCTTCTGCTGTTATGGTTTGAGAAAACCCATAACAATATACTGTTGTTTAGACAATTATTCTATCAGTGATGACTCCTCCTCACTGGAAAAGGGGAATCGGGGAACCGAAAGAAACACAAGGGTTGAAATATAAATAGATTTCATGGACTAAGACTAAATAGTTAACAATAATACTAAAGAATCAGTATTAATCCCAATACTGATATAAGATATACAAGAGTTACACTCAGCCAGTTATATCAGTAGGAAGCTGTGCACTCCCAGCAGGGACAGCAAATGGCGGACATTGCCAGTGCAATGGCTTCAGGAGAAAGGGAAGGCCTCGGGGATCTGGCACTGGGACAAGGAGTTGTCTGGATTTGCTGCCATCAAGGGAGAGAGAGCTACTCAGCAAACTTTTCTAATTTATATTGAATGTGATGTTCATGGTATGAAATAATCCTGTTGGCCAGCCTGGGTCAAATGCCCAGGCCTTGCTCCTCCTTGTCCCTGTACCTGGCAAGGCTCGAAAACACTAACTTTGAATCCCACAGAGCCTGTCTGGCTATAGAGTAAATATTTTCACAAATTCAGACAATAAAGTCTTCTAGAAGTGCAATTTTCCCCAGTATTAGAAGAAAAGTTACGTCTGTGTCTCTCAAACCAGGACACTGCATAAGCAGATAGAATTATAGATGAGGGCCTATACCACCAAATACCTAATTATAATAGCAGTAGCTGATTTCACCATAGGCTGTCTTTGGTGAAAGATGGATGAGATGGAAAAAGTGATGTTCCCCATCAGTGGTGTCATTATCTGAAAACACATAAGCAGAGCAATGCAAGAAAGCTTGAGTGTAACTGCACAGAGCAGTTTAATTTTGAGGGCTTTTCTTTTTAAAATAATCATTGTTTCAAAAATAGTTGAAGTATGACAGTAATAATAACGCTTTTAAAATCTTGCAAAATAAATGTTGTCTTGGTCTGTGAGGTCCAACCATCAATCAGAGCTGGGTCTTTTAAAACCTATTATTTAAAAAGCCCCTAGTTATTCTAGTACTGTTACAAATAAGGTCTCAAGGTGTTCTTCAATGAAATAATCTCATTATTTGTTAATATTTCTGATATCAATGATAGATTTCTTTAATCCAGTGTCTAGTTTCTTAAAATCTATCTTTTTACTGCTCTAAGACCTTCAAAAACCTGAAATATACGAGCCAAATGTTCAGCTATTGGAAAGCAGCTACTTTTTTTCACTGATCTACCCCAGATATGGATTTGAAATTACAGCCCTATTCTTCTCTGTGAAGCATTGTGTATAGACCAGTATCAGTTCAGGATGATAAACGAGGGAGGGTCACTCTGATGTCTTATTGCAGGATGATGTGATTTGTGATAAAAGTGCATGAAAACGATGCTGAACATTTATTAAATGTTTCTAAGCAGCAGGAGTTCCAGTAGTGTCAGTTCATGTGATGCCTGTAGTTCAGTGATCACTGACTTCAGTAGACTTTGAGCCATGCCCAGGGCCAGGAAGGAGATGGGTTACTGTTGATTATGCAAAAATACCAGTGGTAGTTTTGGTGTTTCAACAGTCACTGAATTATGAAGATAGTTAGATGCCTTGATACCATTTTTGCTTTTGGAAATCTTCCTCAGACACATACTTACATATGTGATGAAGGGAATAGTTTAAGAGAAAACTAGTAACTGTTTTCTTCTGCAGAAGAAAGGAAGTTTACAAAGGGAGTGGCCTCCAAGATCCTTTTCACTTCAGAATATCAGTCTGTAATTTGCTTAGTTTCACATTAACATCCAGGTTCAGTTCTTTGGTTTCTGAGATAATCTTGATGCAGCATTTGAGGAATTATCAAGCACATCCTCACAACTTATGCCCCGCTGCATGCTGCTAGAGTTGGTGGGATTTTAAAGCCACATCTCTGTTTCTTTTCACTTCATCCATCATTGTATGTAACAGGCACTTTCTTGCCTGCTTGTACTTTGCTCTCCTTCTGGCTCAAGCATATTACTGACATGGCAATACTCTTCCCCTTCTCTTTCACTGTTTATCCCAGCAAATAAGTGATAACATGTCTCTTGCACTGCAGCATCATGGTGGTTGTTCTGCCCAAAGGCTGGAGCAAGTTTCTTAGGAAAAGTCTGTTTTTTCCATTTCCATTTGACGGCCCCTACAACAAGCTAATCCCCAAGAATTGTCACATCCCAGAGTGTGGTTCTCCCAGAGAGTAAGTTCACATTTCTGCCTTTTCCCTCTTTCAACCAGGGACAGCAGTAAGGGTGAAAGAAAATGCTTGGCCTAGAAGCATGGGAAAATTGTGTGTCAGTCTCAGCAGATCAGCCAGGCTCTTGGCTGTTTTAAATCCACTGGCAGAGCTCTCACACCGTAATGATATGTCTCAAAGCTTTTTACATGCTACTGGTAGGGAAAGTAGTAAAAAGATTTCATCTTGACCCAAGTTAAAGCTTTGGTACCAACTATTTCTTGGGTATGTTTCCATCTGTCACTTCTTTTGGAAATGGAGCTTCTTGTTTTGCAAGAGAGATCCCTTTTGTACTGAAGGTGATCTGCAAGTACAAACACATTTTAAATGATGTGCTTGAGGAATCTAACAATTAATCTCTTGAGGAAGTATGGATCAACAGAGTTACCGTTTGTTTATTATAAGCCTAATTGTTTGTAAAAGGTACTGAATGTTATGTTCCAATTATACCGTGTAAAGGACAGACATTTATATTTCTCTGAGCACTAACTCTGATCTAGATGGTCTCTCCCTGTGCACTCAAAAAGATGAATTTTTCTTGTTATTGGGGCAGGGTAAGCTGCTGAAGAATTAACTGAGTTTTTGTATCTGCAAATCCTGTAGTCAACTACTTGTTTTAAAATCTTTGTTTTATAAAAATGTGTTCAGCTGAAACCTCCTTTCTTCTTTGACTTCTTATGGCCAAGTTTTTTGAATGCACCGAAGTAAACAGACTTTGCAATGTGTTATTGTAAAAGCAAAGAATTGCAGGCACCTGAGAAAAGCAGATGCATTTTGATATTGAAGAATGAGACTCTAGCAACTGGAAGAAAAAAGGAGGGCTATAGTGTCTGTATGAAACAGCATGAATTACCAAAAGTTCATAGTAGACCTGTATTAAGTTGCCTTAGTGACCATATGGATAGATTTGCCCTTTGTTGATAACAGACAGATTTTCTTAGGTAGTAAAAACTTTGAGGTTTTTTGTCTGCACTTCACTTTTTCTCCTAGGCTTCTAGGACGGGGTGATTTTGTGGCGAGCTCTGACGCATTTCTTGTGCTGCTCAAGACCCATTGTCATTTGTGTTCCACTTGAATTTTTTATTGACTTATACTCTAGTAAAGCATCTTTAAAGTTATTTAAGAAAAATCTACTTATATGTCTTTCTCTGCATAAGGCACATCAAGAATTAGCTCAGTACTGTAGAGAGATAAGAATGATGTAGACTCCTTTCCTTAGATTCGCCACTCTCTTCTATGATGTTTAAGTGATGAAAACATCCTGGGCTACAATTTTATAATGTTTTCCTACTTATGGTGTGTTTAGAACATTATTATCCTTCGACTGGGAACTGCTGTAGGTCAGTAAGTATGAACATGGACGTTGTAAGAGCCGATTAGTTGTAGGCCAAGTGTGTGGCTCATTGAGGAAGGGTCACTTTACCCCGTTCTTTGAGTGGTGGGTTTATTCCAAAGTGCTTCATTTAGTGTTAGAAGTGGCTGCCTATTGCCTATGGCTCTTGGACTGGCACGTTCAGTGTGGCAGGGGCCCTGGTGCAAGGGATGTGCTCAGGACTCTCTGCACACCACCCACTGGGTCTTGCTCTACCTTTCCAGATCCATGTTCTTCCCATGTTCAGCCTGGGTACCCTTCTCCAGGTCTGTTGCCTCACATGTAACCGTTGTGTCCTGGTCACATTTTTCCAGTGATTCTTCACTTTTTCCCACTGTTTTGCATAAACATATTTTATTGTCCCATAACTATTTCAATTGCAGCTGCTTCTTTTATTGGTTTAAGTGTCATCATATTTGGAGGAGTATTTTTACTAAAGATTCTTCAGAGGATTCCTCAAAGCTTTCATACATGTATGACCTGAATATTTGTATTGACATGCAAGCCTAGAACATCTCTCTCTAGTGAAAACACTTGATAATTACAAGGGTTTGAGTGAGCGTTTGAGCATTTTGAAACTTTTTAGCTGCTTTTTCTGATCCAGTGTCTGTCAGTCCTCACATTGGTCACACACTGGGTGGCACAGACATGTGCTAGGACACGGAGTAGGATGCATTTCCCTGCTATGGACCTTCACACAGTGTGTATGTTCCTGTGATGAAGCACGACTACATAACAAAACTGTGACTGGCAGAATGTGCCTACTCCTGGTGGTCTACAGCTGTAGCACATCAACTTAGTACCACTGTGGGGTCTTTTGGGCCTGATATGGTTAATTGGCAGATCACAGCTTAGGTCAGTTGGCCACTGCATTCTTGGTGAGATCCTGGGCCAGGAAGGGTTCCTTAGTTATCCAGTGCAGACAGAAGAAGTGGGCACCATGACAAGGAGATGCAAGGTGGAAAATACAATATTCAATACTTGGTAGATTTGAATTTACTATCAGAATTAAAAAAAAAAAAAAAAAAAAAAAGCATCCGAAATATTGCTATAAAAGTATTTTAAGGAGCTGTTGTTTTTCTGCTTCCGTCAATTATTTTAGTATCATTTATGGCAATTTTTTTCTTCTTAAGGGCATCTTTGTTACTAGACAGTGGAGCCACCTCCTGTTAGCTCCACCTCCTGGAGCTAACTCATCTGTTAGCAGTAGAATGATTGGATTAATTAGTAAAAATTTCATTTTGGAAGTTTATAATGTAGTCTTGATTTCACAAATTGTATTTACGCGGGATATAGGGTGTACCTAACATACTTGCATATTTTTTACAATTACTTTCTTATAAAAAATCCTCGTATTTATAATTATTGTTTATTCAAACGCAGTATTTAATATATCTGACAAACAATGTAAATGTCTAATCATAAGAAAAAACTTGTTGTTTTTCAATGAGTGGACTCTTGATTCACTTTGACTTTTAACTGTCAATTAAAAAGGGTTCATTGATATTTTCTCTGTACAGGAGATAATTTTGTGAGAGTAAGAGATTGTGTGAATAGATACTAAAAATGATCCTAGCATGTGCAAATGACAGCCATTTGATGTCAAAACAATCTATCTTCACAGGATGTTCTTTCCTAATTCTTTTCTAAAACTTGGAAAGAAACAAATGCGATTTGTGATACCCAAGGGCACTGTAAGCAAAATACTTGTATGCCTGAAAATGAATTGTATATATATAGGTCCACTTCATATTCCTGTGTCAATATGGAAAGCTAAATTCTCTTGCTATACTAAATCTGAGCAGTTTGATTTCTTTACTGCTGGTGTCACAGACAGATTAAGGATTTTCTCATTTTTTAATGCTGAATTACTTAGGGATTCTACTTTAAGTGTAATTTAGGGAATAAGACTATCAAAATGCAAATATTGAAAACTGTGATATCCATCTTCAATCTCCTGAGCAACATCTTTAATGGTTAAATTTTATATGTCTTTGTTTGGTATTTAGTATCCTGGTAACATAATTAGCACAACAAGACATACAAAACAGATACTCTTCCAGAGTGTTCATAATCTAATACCAGGAGGAATCTGAGAACTGGCCAGACATCCAGTTAGAAAAAAAGGACAGAGCTTACATTTTAACTGGGCCTGTGAATTAATAAAATTTCTCTTTATATAGTTCTGTATATCTGAACTGTGTAATTCTGAGTATGTTAACTAACAGCTTGCTTCCAGATGGATTTAATGGATTTTGGAGCAACAGAAAGTCTTGTAGAGGCTTTGGTTCATGCCACTGTAGATTCCGTGGTCTGTACAGAGTTTGATATGAAACTTGAAAGCTGGTCTCTCCCTTGATTAAGATGCCTGCCTTGTTCCATAGGGTAACTGCTCTTTCTGGTCTGTGGGGAGGCTGGGAGGAAGGGAAGAGATGCCAGTATTGAAGCTTTTAATGAGGCACGTTAGTCTCATTGAAAACTTGTTGCTGCATACCAAATTGACTTACTGGAAACGTTAACAACTTTTACCTTTGATTTAAAATGATGGGGGGGAAGGGGGGGGAAGTTTTTTTGGGGGGTTGCTTTTCATTCTTCAGCTGTCACTGGTCACAGGTTCAGGCCCTCTGATCAGCCGTGAATGCCAGAGACTTCCTTTTGGTTTAAATGGGTCTAAGGAATTTGGGGAAAACACACAAGAGGTAAAAATGTTCAGAATCATCAGTGTTATGTCACTGACAGAAATTAGTATCAGGATCTAGTTTGCTTGAATAAAATCCATGTTATTGATGCTATCATTGTGTATGTTATAAGCAGTGTAGAGTGCAACTTATGCAACTGGAAGAAGAAATAGGAGCTATCCTTGGGATCCAGAAGCAACACAGGTGTGATCTGTTTTGGAGCACTGCACAGGCTGGGTACCTGGGCAGATAAGGCCATGCCATTGCCTGATTTATCCCAGCTAAAGGTCTGGCCCTTAATGCAAATACCCCAAAACTGTGACAGATCCCAAGTGAACAGAGCTCAGCTAGATGGGGCAAGACTTACTCCCAGATACCCAGGAAATATGAACTCCATTTCACTTACCATGGCTGAGGGAGATTTACCCTGGAGGTGAACAGAGTGTCTTTGAATATTTGGGGGATTTTATTAGGAGGTCTAGAAGGCTCTCTGAATCAGTACATCACTGTTCTGGCATAGTTTGTTTCTGGCTCCTCTGTGCTTTGTGTGGGCTGAGAAGTTTGTGTACTGCATCTTTTGTTAAAGTGTATAAAAATGCCCATTTAAAAAAAGTCATGTTTCTATGAAATAGATAAGATATTTCCTGTGCTGTAATGGCTTTAGAAGACTTATCGTTCTAATTTGCTTTTGATCACTGAACCTTGAACATTCCTTTCTTTCACATCAGAGGGTGGTGATGGTGTGTATAAATGGGGGTTTTGGTTCTTTTGACCCCAGTTATTCCCTAGGGGAATGCAAATATTTGTTCTCAATTATCCTGAGAGCATTGATTAACAAACAGGCCATTGTAACAAACTGGCAAAGACATGGCTCATTGCATGAGCTGATAAATTTGGAATGTGACTTTGCATTGAAATATTTAAAACTTCAAAAAGTTAGTTATAAAGTGACGTGAGTAATGAGTAAGGTGTTCATAGCACCCAACATTATATTAATACAGCAATAAAAAAGTCCAGCTCTTAAACCTGTATAAATCAAATCAGCCTCGAGCATCTGGTTCAGGGAGGTTACAGTTTTTGAGTGTTGTTTTGCTGCCATCCAGTATGGCTTTATAAAGATATGTAAATCTATAAATCTTGCAGTTGCTCAGTTGCCCCCTTGGATGGGGGGGGGCACTTCTGGTAAGAAGAGGAAATATATCAGATAGTCATACTACTTCTTAGCTGTGGATAACTAGCCTGTGAAAGTGCTGCCAGACCTCTGTATTTAGTATGTCTCTAATTATTTAATGTACACTGGAGGGAAAAGAAAAGCTAAGGATGGCATGTTTCTATTTGAAACTGTTCTCAAGTGCATAAAAGTGACCTTTTTTAGAAACTAAACATGCAGTGTGGTATGTTCAGGGAGCATTTAAAATACTATTTAATGAACTGTATACTTCTCTGATATAGAAGGATTGATTCTCTGAAGTGTCACGTGCTTCTTGCAAGACCCAAGCAGCCAACAGGAGGTTGGGTACTTTGCTGGGTCTGTCCCACTTTCCAGACTATATTTATAGAGTAATAGGTGTGAGAAGTATAATGTAGCATTCATGGAAACAAAAAGTTAAAGTCTGGAGATCAACAAATAGGTTCACACCAGCCAAAACAAATGCACATCATTTTGCTACATCTTTGTTTTAAGGATTATATTTTTTACCTTTTACCAGTTAACACATTTCTGAAGAAAGAGGTGAAAACCATTCTTTTTTTATTTGTGTTATTTCAAAGCAATGTGTAGGTTGCTCAGAGTTCTTACACGAATAGCCATTTTCAGTGGCAATTTCCCAGTAATGCCATGTATATTCACATTCTCTTCCCAATGTAACACTTGAGTTAGAAGCATTGCATAAGCTTTTGTGTCTGTAGTGTTCTAAAAATGAGCAATGTGTTTTTAGCTGATCTTCAGACTTTCATGTGGTCAGCTGAACATAAGCATAATAGACATTTTTGTATGAAAACTACAGTAAATTGGTGTATGTATGTATATACACACACATAGACATATGGATATGTATATAATACATGTGGATATGCCCATACATAAACTCAAACCAATTTTCTTACAAAAACTAATTTTCACATGTCTACATATGATGGTATACCTGGGGGAATGGTTTGGCTGCTGATCTTTTTGTTTTGTTTTGTTTTGCCAACAGTCAACAGTGGAAGATGTAAGTACTTAAAGTAGATTGTGCAATGTGTTGTATGTGTTTGTTAAGTGTTTTGTCTGTGTGTGTTAAATTTTGTGAATATTTAGCCTATTTTTAGTGTAAGGGAAAAACGTGTAGCTGTGAGGATGTGGATTATTTTACCATCTTTCAGACAAATGCTGTTCTTGGCTTTGTGTTTTCAAAGGGCTATTAGGAGGCACTCAGCTGCAGCTAACATTCAGAGACACAAATTCAACCACAGTGAATTGCAACTGAAGATGAAAGCTGGGCTCTGAGAGACTCTGTGTAAAATGCCTTCTGAAATCTGAATGTTTACAGAGATCTTAAATGCTGCAGATCCATCCCCACTCCCAGAACCCAGCCTGTGTTGAGTTTAGCTGCTTTGTTTTGCCCAGACTCTGCAAGGTGCTTTGCAAAGTTATTTCACAGGTGCCAACTCCTTTCTGAAGCAGGAAATATCCACGCAGCTGTTAGTGTAAGAGGCACTGTGGGAAATAAAAAATTCTTTGTAGAAGAGAAAGGTAAAAACTATGGTGGTGATCCCATGGTGTATTTCCAACCGCGTTTAGGTCTTGTTGCTTTGCAAATTTTCATTTGATTGATTGCTTCCAGCTTCCTTAAAGTTCCCTCTGAGTTTCAATTGATATAGTGCTTACTTTTTCCTCCCCTAATACTTCGTGTTGCTGCTGTGTGTTATCATGTAATATCTCAGATGAGTATCTCATCACAGATTATGAAACGCTGGGATATGGAAGCTGCCTTTGAATGGGTCTTTTCAAGCAAACTGAAAATGTACAAAATTTAAAGATAAAATCATAATGGGGCCAGACCATTGATTAGTGTAAATCTGCTTACAGTTGCTGACGTAAATGGGACAGTGTTGATTTACATCAGCTGAGAATGCTGCTAGGGAAATTAAAAGAAAATAAAGGGTTTAGGGGGCTAGCGATGCTGGTCTCTTAATGTAAACACAAACTTTCACCCAAGACCACATTGTTGTTAATATGTAACTCTGCAGTGCCAGAGGGGTCAAGCTATTCCAGACACTGGGACATTGTGGTCCCCCCTACAAACAAAATAGGAGCAGAACCATGTATTCTTTAATTAAATCCTGGATCAGATCTTCTGCTGGGGTGGTTTGGCATAACTGCATGTTCTTCCAAACAAACAGATTGATTCATAGTGGCCAAGTGCTTGGTCTTTTATTAATACTTCTGTATATTGAAATTATAATAATTTATATTAATAATTATTATAATAATTTCACATTGGTCAGACAGAAGTTCTAAATTTTGAGGTAGTAACTTGAAGACTGCTAAAAAAAAACAACAAACAAACCAAAAAAAGAACAGCACAGCCAGTTTTATTAGAAGAATGGTATATAGGGTAGGGTTTGTTTTTTTGTTTTGTTTTTTTTTTTTGGGGGGGGTGTGTTGTTTGTTGGGTTTTTTTGCCATTTTTTTTTTTATTCACAATGCAGAGCAGATCTAGCCAAACTGTTTTTTTTTTAAAAAAGGTGGCTTCAGAGCAGGCTTCAGCACATTGCTTGTGCTGAGTTTTTGAGCTGCTGTACTTGGAGAGCTTGATACAATATGCAGTAGCCAGAACATACATTGGACATCTATAAGAGTTATCTCTTGTGCATTGTGGAATACTATAATATACTGTATTGTAGTTGCTTGCATGTCTGCATGCTTGCCAGCTTCAAAGTTAAAGGTGTTGTACACAGCTCATTTGCAGCTCCCCTGTGCAGGAACTTCTCTCTGTTTGATTCTTAAATTGTCTCATAATTTATATATTTTTTTTCTGCTTTCCTCTCTCTCATTTGCAGCATGAGAGCTTCCCTGTGTCCTGGATGATTATAGTTTATTTTTCTCTTGGCCTCTGATGCAGATCAGGTGTAAAATATGCCTTCAGGAGGCAAGAAGTCCCAAAGATTTTGGTTATCCCTCTTCTTCCAGACAAACGACGAAAACCCAGACATCTGCCTAAGAGCATGTGAACTCCAAGAGGAGATGCAGTATGTGCTTGCCCCCCTGTTCATGTCAGGTGTGGCAAAAGACTGCAGAGAGTTCTGTGCCATCTTGGTCCAGTGCCTGCTTAATTTATTCTGGCCTACTGTGTTCCATGCTCCTAGAAATTGAGGTCTTGTTCTATGTGCTCTTCTTAACACCAGTGTGTGTTTTAATAGTGTAATAATCATCTTAGTGTTTCCACGCATTGATTTTTGTGGTGTTACATTAGCAGAGATAATATTGTACTAAAATATTCTTTTCACCTTTAGAATGTACATTTGATTTAAATACGCATAGCAAAACAATGCAAGATTGTATTTTGTTCTGGTTTAGGTCACGTTTAGGGTAGAAAAGATAAATATTAAGTCTCTGTCCAAGCTGGCCCCGTTTTACAGTCCCCTGCAGTTTGCTTGTTTAAGAACAGGGCTGACTTGTTAGGCCACAGAAAGCTGCCAGAAATATTAATGACTCTTTGAGAGAGTAACACAAAAGCCAGAATTGCAAGCTGAAGCCACGGTATCTATTATTGGCAGAAATACAATCCTTTGAATAATAAATGAGCTCTTAACATCTGTTGGGTTGCTTGTTTTCTCGGGAGCCTGGCGATTGGGCTGCATGCAATAACATGATGGCCTTCTGAGGAGCATACATCAAAATTAATGGTTTCATCAGCTTGCAAGAACAACTAAATAATTGGGCACACCTGGGACTGTCCTAAGGAGTTCCTTTACGCTTAGCAAATGCTTTCTAGCTCGTTCCAGTAAAGTGTTGAAATCTGAGTGTGGCAGATTGGGTCAGAGAACTTCAAAGGACTGTTTGGAGCATGTGAGAGCTCAAGCATAGGTATCAACAGCATAAGTGAGCATTGGGAATAGATGTGAGCATAGAGAAAATGAGATATAAGGTTTTACTAGTTATATATTGGATACTTTATAGGGGATTAGCCCTGCAACCTAGCAGCCATGCAGAAAGGTGTGAAGTCATTCCCCTTTGGGATGCAACTTGTGTTTGGAGCTTAAATATTAGGACCTGATGCTGTGGAAGTAAGTCAGTATTGCCCCACCCTTCAGGAGAGTACTCTTTAGAAGGTTATCTTTTTTTCTTCTGTATTCCAAAACTCTCTATTAGACTGCTTACATTGGGCAAATAATCCTTAATGGCTGACAGCAGCAATAGAATTTCTTTCAGATGTTGCAGTTTAAGGTGTGTTTTCATGTTCTTCCTAGAGACTCAGTAAATTTTCATCGCAAATTTTGGTGACATCGACAACCAGCTAAGCTCTAAAAAATGTACTTTAAATGTTTCTACAAGAATGGCTGAGCTCCTAAACTATTTGGCAGCCTCCAAAAATTTCTTCGCCTCCCTTAACGAGCCGTAGGATAAGAACCTCTTACTCTCTTTTCAAGCTTGTGGTAGCAGGTATGAATCTTCCACCTGGTTCAGAATATATTGGAATTAACAGCAAGTCTGTGAATTTCAATTACCTTAGGCATTAAGGCATAGCTTATGTGCAGTCTACTACAAAATTTCTCATTGTATGAGGCCAAGACAAACATCTATCTATGAAATAGATCTTAAGGAGTAAATACCACTGCCTAGTAAATTGTTTGCCTAAAGGGAAGGTCCCCAGACATTCCAAGAGCCCTCTTCCTTGTCTGGTCCACAAGCACAATGTGGCAGCAACATCTTTCTTGCTGGCTCTCCTCCTGTAGAAGTCTCTGGGCAAAATATCCCTTTGCACTGAGCAGCAGCAGCAGGCTTTCGTGTCCTCTGAGTCTCTCACAAGGGCTACACTGCCCTTTTTTCAAAAAAGCTGAAATGAAGTTGAACTCAAAATAGATATGCTGCTTTTTTAACAGCTATTGAGAACAGATTTTGTTCAACAGATTTACCTGTTGCTGTCTTTCACTTGAAGTGACAGTATATGAAGGAATGCCATTTTTACTTTTGGTTTTTTTTGGTTGCTTTTTATCTTGAGAGAGCTATCTTGGCTCCAGGATTTATGTACTTGGTGCAGAATTTGCTGTGTGAGGTTCTTTGGGTTATGTTGGCAGTCAGATTTGATTATTTTAACAATAATTTTTAGCCATTTAGAATATTTAGCAGGTTGAGCACCTCTCTTGCTTTTTTTAGTATAGACAAGAGAAAGTCCTGTTCTACCAGCACTAAGTGAATTTGTGAGAAAATCCAAGCAAAGACTTAAGGCACTGGAGACCACACCATTTTCCATAAATGAAATGAAAACTATTACTTAGGTTAGCACAGAATGTGACAAAGGTGCAACACATCACATCATTAGGCTGCATGGCCAGTTTAAATAAAATTTGTACATCTGTCTGAAAGCATGTCTCAGGGCATGCTGTCTATTTAATCCTTTAAGCTTTTATTGTCTTTTTTTTTTAGAAATACAGCCAACTTATTAATGCATACTATGACTTTTGAATGTTCGTTTGGGTTTGACACCTTATTTTGATTTCCTAGTTCTGGAGAATTTTTAATTCTTTTTGTCCCTTCAGGTCAAGCCAGTTACTCACAGTAGAATCACTGTGTCAGCTCGATTTCGAAAACCACTCCAGGAGCCCTACACTATTTTGTAAGTAGACTTTTCAGTTGGTGAACTGCCATTTTAGAAGGGTGTCTTAACTTCAGGTGAGTTGTGTTAAAAATGCACCTCCAAATTATTTTTATTTGCTTTATTTCAGCCTGATTGCTAATGGAGACATTATTAGCCCTGTAACGCGCCTCCTTATTCCCAGGAAAACACTGAATCACTGGGATCGTATTCTTGAAATGGTTACAGGAAAAGTTACCCTCAGAAGTGGAGCTGTTCACAGGTATCAAGAAGCTAAATGTTTGCAAGATACTTTTGATATGTGTAGATCCATAAGAAGATATAATTGGTCGTTCCTGCCTCATGGGAATTTCCACTAAGAAAATATTTTACACAAAATGCAAATACATTGACTCCAAGTCACCTTTAGGTTTTTGTTTCAACTGTTATTTTTTCTTGATTAAATATTTGGTTAGCAGGCATGTAATAATACAATAATGATGCAATATATTTATTATTAATAATTAAGTTCATGTCAATAAAATAAAACAGCTTCACCACTGAAGTTGGTGAAGATGTTTGGAATGTGTGATAATAGATGTGATCCATACATTACCTTTTAATTTTGATAGTTCTGAAAATTCATTGCAGCAACCAATTTCAAGGAAAATATTACAGATTCTTTGGTTTTTGAAGACCTGTGCCATGACTAGAATGGACTTTATACTCAGCCAGGTCAGCCTCCTAGTAAGAGCCAGGGCCAAAATTGTAGATGGGGTTTGTCAGTTCCGGTATCTCAGCTGATCTGAGGAGTTGTTGTATAGGAATAGGAGATGACCTTTCGGATCAGTAAGTTTCAGTCCTTTAAGGCTTTTACAATGTAAAATAAGCTCTCTAAAATAGTTGTTGCAAGTTTTAGAGCAAAATGATAGCTGTAGTTTCCATGAGAAGCACTGCAGGCTCCCAAGGTATGTACTGTTAAATTGCTGACATTCCAGTGTTGCCCCACGCAGAGCACGTTACAGAAATCCATTCCTCAGATTGGAAAGGGCCTTTTGTGGAAAAATCATTCTTCCCAGCTTATGGAATGTCTGGGGCTAAGCTTGCAAAATCTTTTTCAAATCAGTGAAGATAAAATTCAGTTCTTCTGATTGCTTTCCCAGAGCAGATACAGACAATAAAAGATTAAGGTAATTCTATCTGTTGACTATAGCTTCCATTTAATTTTTTCCTCTCAGCCTTGTATTTCTTTGTTCCTGGTATCACCACTTCTACTTGCAGTAAAGTAGACCTACACACAGGTTGCAGTTTTCTGGATATGTTTCTCAGCTAGTATGACTCGGAAGGGGGCAAAGTAACAGCTGTTTACAACATACCAATTCTTTTTGATCTCAGGTTGTTGAGCAATTTAAAAACCTTTCAAATTTTATTCTTATTACTTGATGTCACTCCGTGGTGAAACTGAGTGATGTACAGGAAGGCATAAATCATGCCATACGTAGCTCAGATTGCTTTTGAGAAATTGGTGCTCGGTTTTAATCATTTAAAAAATGAGATAATGTACATGACGTTTTGAATTATTTAATGTTTTCCTTTTTCTGGTTTGCTATTAACCCAGTTTTCATTTTCTTTTCCTTAAAATGCCAGGAATACATATTAAATCCGTTGGTAAAGTGATCGTTGTTCTTTAATAAGTTACACATTAATTGCTGGGTTTTACTGAAAGTATGTTGGCATTAGGGGTGGTCCTATAAGACCACTGATGCTGGAAAGATATAATTTCTCATTAAAGAAGGATAAGTGGAATTACGAGAACCTGCATTATGTATATGGGATTTTTTCTTTTCCATGCTCTTAAAAGACTTACAAATCTGCCAAGTTTTAAGCAGTTTCACGTGTGGTTTTTTGAAAACCATTTATTGATCTTCCCCATCAAAACAGGGATGTAAGTAAGAAAGATGAGAGAGGAGACAATGAGAAAGAAGCTTTTCTGCTTGCCAGATTGTACGTGGGGATGGGGTACAGCAACATGATAGGCAGGTACCTGGTGCATTGGCAACAGGGAATATGGAGATATTGGTCCCACAAGGTGTGTCTTTCTGTCTCCTTTGTTGGCCTGTATGCTTGCTTTGTTTTGGCTGCCATTTTTTGGCTTGGATTCAGGAGGGAAAATGGAACTCCACTGACATTCCACAGGGCAAGCCCTAGGCCATCCCCCAGTGACCAGAAGAAGCGACCACAAGGACATATTTATTGCATAATATTAGCCAGAGAGATTTGAAAAAGATTAGCCAGAGAGAATCCAGCTGGTCTTTGAATGGTTGTGGCCAAGTGGGTGGGTGAAAGGCTTCAGAATTAAGTGTCACAAAACTTGTGTGATGCTTGCTAAGTGAATATTTATTTGCCTTAAGCTCTGTTTTTCAAAACGAATTTTTAATTTCACTTTTATCTAGAGTGACTAATTATGTTTGATTCACCTTGAAAATAATAACTATAATAACTGGAAAATACAGCTAGAGACTGCCAGATATTTGTCCATAACATTTTCAGGAGTTCATACATAAAGGACCATGCGTATGAAATTAAGAAGCAGCTTTGTCTCTCTTAAACTGAAGATATTTGAAGATTACACGTCAGGGGTGTTCTCAAGACAGGCTTTTGATATTCTTCCTAAAAGGTTCATTGTATGGCTGTATATATAAAATTATATCTCCTTGCATTGTGTTAAAATTTATGAATAACACATGTAGAAGCTCCTGTAGAAAGCTTCTAGAGAGGCAGTTAAGATGGCCATTCAGCATTCCTGCATTTAAGACTTAAATGCAAAACCATTAATATTGACTTTTTAATTAAATGTAAATATTGGTGAGTTATGGAATATGCTTAATAGGAAAGACGTTATTTATTATTGAATGTTTTCTCCTCCTTCATTGCTTTGACTATCCTTAAATAAAATCACAAAATTGACAGTGTAGTAATTGGGATAGCATAGAAATGATGTGTTGACCTCACCTGCTTCACCCAGCCCAGTACCTGGTGTAACAGACATAACAATGAGTATTGTAGGTGCCTAAGATACAAAGCTTCTTGTTATAATTATGATTGTCTTTCCTGCTACTTCCAACCCCACCAGATACAGCCACATTCCAACCTTCTGATCTGCACAATATGATAACATAAATGTGACATTATCAACTTGGTCTGCATTAGGTGGACAGGTTCTGGGTTTTTGGTCATGGGGCCACGAATGCCCACTACTTCCCAGATTTCTGCATAATTCCTAGAGCACAAATGGGAGGTGGAACTTGGTATGAGAGAGGTCAGGAACTCACGGAATAGATCGCTTCCATGGTATCAGGGAAAGGCAGTAAAGACCTTCCAAATACAAAATAATTTATTTCATTTTAGAAATTATGAGACTATTTCATCTGTCTTAGCACTTCATACTTTCTTAGTTTTATATAAACTGTGATTTAGGTCATTATTTTGCTGTCTTTCCTTGTCTTTTGTTTTCTATGAAGCAACTGATCTTTGTATGATGTGCACTGTACCTTACTTGGTTTCATCTATGGAAATTCATAAAATTTCATGAATTTCATAAATTTCAAAATTCATAAAAATGTATGATTTAGTGAGTTTAGATTAACATAGCTTTCATACACTTAATTGAATGTTAGGGTTTATTATACGAAGCATTTTCATATTTTTCAGACTTTACACTTTAGATGGAAAACTTGTTCAGAATGGGTCAGACTTGGAGAACGGGCAAATTTATGTTGCAGTGGGTAGAGAAAAGTTTAAGAAGTTACCATACGGGGATCTGCTGTTTAGCAAATCTACAATGAGAAAGCCTCAGGGGTAAGTTCTATACATGTGTGATATACTTCTCTTGTGCATGTGTGTGTCAATTTATTTACGAAGTACCACTGGGAAAGTACAAAATCATCATTCCAAGAGTGAGGAATGGATGGATGAATATAGATGCAAAACTTTATTGACAACTTCTGAGAAAGTTGAGATGACAAAAAGAAAAGACAAAATGGAAATTCAGCAGATGGTTTCACCTCATAAACACGTCATTAATCATGTATCACAAAATGGATGTCAGATGAAGGATTATTTTGATTTGGCTTAATTTGTTTGGTTTTGTTTGGTTTTTTTTTTTTTCCCTGTGATACAAATGTGTACAACTGAATGAGACCAGGTGCAGCCACACCAGACTAAATCTAATCTTGCTTGGTAAAGTTTTGTGGAATGTGTGGTCACTTAAGAATGCTTTATGTTTGGGTCTATTTTCTATAGGCTTGAATTATCACATAATAGAGTCCTAAACTTGGTGTCTGTAAGGAGAAATTTGAGCTTTTTGTGTCTTTGGGAGCCATTTCATTGAAATAAATGTAAAGAAATGGAAATTTGTCCCACAAATTGGTGTAATTTAGAGAATATTTCCCATATTCTGCATATATTTTATGTTTATTTATTTATTTATTTTTAAATGAGTAACTGTAGACAATGTGAATAACTTGAAAGTATTTTGGGAAGCAGCATTTGCAACAAATGAATTTAAGGATGGTGAAAAGCTGTGTTGATCAATTGATGTAAACAGTTTTATTGAAATTGCTGGAACTTTTTGTACATTAGATGTAAGGATCTGTCACACAGTAATTCACTGAATAGTGCTCTGCTAATTTTCTGTGTATAAGTATGCATTGTGGGGAAATGGAAAGCATTTGGTTGAATAAGTTAATGATTATACATTGAAATATAGTCTAGTGAACAGAAACATGTGATTCTTAGTAAAAATGTGCCACGAATAAAACAGTTAACTCTGTTGCCATAGCCGACTTTGTGTTACATGACTTGGTTCTAGGTATATAGTGTCTCTGATAGTGACAGTGGACACAATTCTAAGATATGGCTTATTTCTGCAGTTCCAAAGCCTCTGTACTACCTCCAATTGTGGGATCTCGAAAATCTAAAGGCAGTGTAAGTATCAAGTGCCATAATGAAGTTTGTTTCTAATTTTGCTTAATTCCAGCAGATGGAAAGTCCCTGTCCTTTGGGTTTTAATTAAATCTGAAAAGAAAAAATACACACCCACCTGGTGGTGTGCTTATTAAAGCTTGATGAATCTGTAGCTATTTGCCGTGTCAATTAGACAAAAGAGATCTGAGAAAATATTATTGCAATAATGGCTGCTTGGTTTTTTATAAAACCTGCCATAGCAAAGATGCCTTGAGGTCTTTTGCATAAACTTTGTCAGCAATCTTTGTGTATTTATTTATTCAAATTCTGTACCTGAAGGAAAAACACAGAACCTTTTACAAACTGTCTTGCAAAACGTGGTGTTTCTTCCTGCTGGGTCTGAATAAGGCTCTAAAACACTTTCCTGTCTGGTGTGTTTTGTCCAAGCTAACAATTAAATACAAAGCTTAAGCCTCTGCTGCTTTGTATCCTATAAAGCTATTTATATGTGTACAATATGAATTCACTGTGGATTTAAAACAGTGTCAAATATAAGTGCAGAATATAAGTATCTGCACCAGTTCTCTATAAGTGAAGTTTACTATATAAGTACAAGAGAGTGGAGAGTCAGACTTACAGTCTGTCTTTATAATTGTGGTAGTTGATCATGTCCATTCACTGTTTACAAAACAAAAAACCCTGGAGCCACTAGACCAAATAAGCAATAAAACATACAAGTCTGTTCCATTCTGTTGGAATTCAGTGGAAGATAAAACCTCAGTAAAGAACATACTTTCCAGTGGTGGTTGTTTTTTAAAATCCATGCTTTGCAGTTCTGTTGTTTGTAAATATAATTCATTAATAGTTGTAACTTCTTGTCTTTTCTACTATTGCTACTATTACTTAACAATATGTACAGAAAATTATTTGGCATTCACTTTTATTCCCTTGGGATTGTAACACACTGGGAACAAGTGTCAAATCTTAAAGAGGCGGGAATATGTACTACTGCTCTTAAAGATCTATTGCAACACTTGAACTGGTATAAATCATAAAATTGTTTGCTTCAATTTGATATCTACACTTTTTATCCATTATTGCTTGGGAGTAACAGTCTCCGGTTTGAAGGAGAAGAAACTGGAATGTTGCTGTGGTTGCCTTTTTCTTTATAGAGAAAGGATTTGTGGTAGAATTGAGAGTATTGGTAGATAAATGGTGGATTACATCGTAAAAGATAGATGGTATTTAAGTAAGATATTTTAAACAGAACTCTTTTCTACTGGATTTATGAAAGCTAGAAGAATCACATAAAAATATACTAGCATATACAAGTTTTTTTAAAGAGATGAAGTATTTTGTTCAGGAGTTATTTTTCTGAAAGATTTTAATTTTATGCAGTATTACCTTTTAACTTGAGCAGTGAGGTGAAGAGAATTGTCCATGACCATTGCAGAATGAAAGCCCTTTCTGGTGGGCAAGTTGTAAAATGGCCTGAATTGTTCCTGCAGCTACACTAAGCAAGACAATGAAGTAGAATATATTCATCTTCTGCGTTTCAGCTAGGACTGTATTAAAGTGAACAGTTCCAGATAATGATAAGGTTTTTTGCCCTATCTGCCAGAGTGTTTTATTGTTATATGGGGTCTTTTGACAGAACTGGATTAGGAAGAAACTACATGTGCTGTTAGACTGGCAAAACTAGGAAGCTGACAGCCCCTAATGAGAAGCAACGATGAGGGTGTTCAGTTGGAAAAGCATTTATGCAGCCTAGAATAATATCAACAGCACCATAAAGGCTGCTATATACAGTTCAGGTTTCTACAATATTGATTGTAGAGTGAAGAGATTTAAACTGAAAAAATGTGTATAAATAATAAAAGCTCTGGCTAGTACACTCAGGATTGTACGTAAATAAAAGTTTTAGAAACAAGGATGAGGTTTCTGGTTCTGTTTCTAGAAACACCACAGAGCAAGCAGAGGAAGTGGCTGTTGTCCTTGGAGGTGATTCAGAGGTGATGTGTGGGGAGACCCCTTTCTTAGTGTCCACTTGGCTATCACTGTATTACTGCCACATGAAGGCCATTACCCTCTTCCAGCTGCTTTTGACACTTAGATTAATGCCCGTGTCTCATTTATGCAGGCAATGAATTATTCACAAGTTAAATATGTTACATCTTGTGACTTTCCACACATATATATTAATGAGATATAGCTGTATGTCATACGTATGCATGTATAGATTCATCTAGCCATTCTTTTCATCAAATGAAAAATGATTTTCTTATAATAAATGTGTTATTTTCTTCTGGGAGGTGTTGAGGACCATTTAATTAGTCAGATCATACAGTAAGTTGATGAGATAGTTCCTGTTTTCTGGATACTTCAAGGTAACACTTAATTGTAGTGATTGTAAATTAATATGCTTCTTTAACACCTGATACCAATCCTTAGTATTAAAAAGTTGAAATAATATTGAAATTTAAAAAAAATAAATGTTGTCATTTTCATAAGTGCTAATTGCGTACGCTTCTTTTCAGGGAAATGATCGTCAATCTAAATCTACTGTTGGATCCAGTGACCCAGGAGAAAATAGTTCCTCACCTCAGCTTCCCAAAGGGAAAGACAAAAAAAGCCAGAATCCAGAAGATTCTGTGTCCAGACGACACTTTTTGAACAACTCTACAAAAGTAAAACAGACAGTAAAAGTAACAGCTTCCACAGGAGTCCTTCAAGATAATGGTCAGTGCATATTGTAGCCAGTGGCTTTTGATCATCAGCTAAAACAGTGAAGTAGTGGAATAATATGCTTGTATAGTTCTTGAGTTTTCCATTTACTCTGGTTAACTGAATTTACAGCAGTTCTTTCTGCTTAGGTAATGCACCTATGCATAACCACTACATTTTGGGCTTCATTTACATACTACGGAAGACTGTATATAACTTAATATACCTTGGAAGTTAAAGTAATATGGTCATATCTTTATACCATTTTCTGGCTATTCAAAGTGCAGAAAAGTGCAGAAAAGGAGCTTGTCTGCTCAGAGGACACCTTGCTGTCCCTAATGATCCCTGCTCTGTTCTGGGATCTGTATATGTTCTGTATAACACAATGACTAGACCCCTGGGGAATAACATAAACACAAACTCCAGTTAACTGATAGCTGCTGAGACTAATCATACAGCCCAGCTGCTGGAAACAATTTCAGAATTTCTTCCTCACTGTAGTGTGTCAGCAATTTAGAAATTTTATCATAAATATCCTCTTAAGGAATATTCCCCCCCCCCCCCCCCCCCTCNNTTCCCCCCCCCCCCCCCTTTTTTTTTTATGGCTAGAAAACTGTCCCCTTCCTACAGATACTGCTGCTGTGCTGGGATGGCTATTTTTCCTCATTAGTAATAGTTCCAAAAATCATTAATACAGACTGGTTAATATCTGCCACCAGAAATAAATTATACTTTTCATTGCATTTGACATTTCATCTCGCTGCTGTTTGAGTGTTAGTAATTAAATGTGCAATAACAAACTGCAATCTGAAACTTCAGTATATGTCATCCAGTTTTGTACATCTGTCTACAGACATGAGTTGTAAATCTACTTTAAGTCAGGAACAGGTTTGTAAACTTGAGTTTTAAAAGATCAGTGAAACCTAATCTCTTGTAATACAATTGTCTTTTCAAGAGTTAGTTCATTGAATTTCAGGTTTATTTTAGTGTGGATTCAAATATTATTCTGTCTTTTTGTTGGTAAGTGGAAGTCATTTTAGCCAACTCTTTTGATCATATTTTTCTTCTTACTGAAGAATGATGATTATATTATAATGAAAGTGACTGGAAACATTTGTCCACTATAACGGATAAAATGACTGAATATATTCTTCTCCTTTAAATCATCATGGTGTATCTCCACATTTTACAGATTGAGGGGTGCACACGAAAAACA
>BJBW01015838.1:0-31143 GCA_004320125.1 Scolopax mira
CTCGTCCAGGTCACTGATGAGTATATTGAACAGGACTGGACCAAGTATTGACCCCTGGGGGACACCACTGGTTACAGGCCTCCAGCTTGAACCTGCTCCATTAATCATCACCCTTTGGGTCCTGTCACACAGCCAGTTCTCAATCCACCTCACTGTCCCCTCATCCAGCCCACAATTCCTTAGTTTCCCAATGAGGATGTTATGGGAGACAGGGAGACAGTGTCAAAAGCCTTGATGAAGTCAAGGTAGACGACATCTGCAGCCCTCCCTTCATCCAACCAACCAGTTATAGCGTCATAGAAAGCCAACAGATTCATTTCTGTTCTAGTCATCTTCTCGTGAAGATGGTTTTGAGTAAGTCACTTAAATGCAACAAGATAAAAGTACATTTAAACCTTCCATCCACCAACAAATGTCAGAGCTGTTTACAAAGCAGGCTTCATTTAGACAGCAGAAAGAAATTCTTTCCTGTGAAGGTGGTGAGGCACTGGAACAGGTTGCCCAGAGAAGTTGTGGCTGCCCCATCCCTGGAGGGGTTCGAGGCCAGGCTGGATGAGGCTCTGAGCAATGTGCCCTAGTAGGAGGTGTCTTTGCCCATGGCAGGGGGTTGGAACTCGATGATCTTTAAGGTCCCTTCCAACCCAAACGATTCTATGATTCTCTCAGGTTGTGTTTACAAAGAGATGGAAGATGGTTTAGAATGTCTTCATCTTGCATACATCCCACTTTTTCAAGTGAAGAAGGATCCACTCCAAAAATCACAGAAGTCAACAAAATAGCAGGTAAAGACTCTCACAAGCTTTAAGACACGTAGCACAAGCTATAGAGTTTACAGACGCTTACAGAAAGAAAGTGTAATTCTCTGTCAGTTGTTTGCTGTGAATTTAAAGCTAATGGGAAAAAAAAAACCCAACAAACAAACCACAACAAGAAAAAGGAAAACACCATCCCTCCTTCCTCTGAACAAGAAATGTAGCTTCCAAGAGTGGGCAGACTTGTTCTCTGTTTCTTTACATCCTTATACCCCAGGAAAGAATGAGGTCTGGTAGAGGGAATACAAGGATTAAACTGAAACCACATCGGTTCCCCCACCATCCATTAATTCATCAACTTGCAGTGTTTCTGCAAGTGGGATACACATCTGGGGAAGGTTGCTTCAATCAATGGAATACAATTACACTTTAACTGAAGACCCTGTTTTTATGAACAAACATAAATATAGCTGAAGAGGAAACTATTTAAAAACTTTAATCATTCTGTATGACCTTTATCAGTGCTTCCTGAACATGCTGTGTTGTAAGGGACTCCTGTTTATTTAATCTTCTCTTGCTCTGATGATAGACTGCATGTCAACAGCTTTCCCATTATGCTAATATGTCTAGAGTGTTAGCAAACAACTAACAGAAGTCAGCTAAAAAACTCTCAGAGTTGCAAATATCTTATTTTACTAATATGCATTCCCCCACTAGGGTGGGATCCCATTCCTAGCAACTTTTTTACATAAATCACTCCATCAGGATCATCACAGATGTCACATATAAATTAAATTTGCTTTCAAATAACATTACTTGCTGCTAAATAACCTAGATTCAAACTGGCATCAACAAAAATTAATACATTTATTCCATAACACTAGACTGATATTTGTCAGGGTATTGTCCTGATTCTTCTCATCTGTGCTGTATCAGAAGGAAACAAGCTGAGAGAGACGGATCCTACTTCCATAATCTTAAAATAAATAAATAAATTAAATTAAATAAAAGCAACCCACTCTTCTCTCCCCACCAAAAAAACCCCAAAATTCAATAAAACCCCCAAACATAGACTCTGTGATGGATCTTACAGCAAACGTGTTAGATCTATGGGAAGATCTATGTATACTAGCCTAGGGAGGGAAATTACTCTTTAAGCTTTACAGCAGAGCTGCAAATATCTTTTTTTTATTTAAAAAAAATATTTACTGCAAATAATTGTTGAACAGCAACAACTCTGGCAGGAAACCCTGCATTTTATGCTATCACCTGGTGGCACTGTTATACAGCCTTCTTCATCTTTGCTTTTCATGCCCAGCTCCCAGAAAGGCACATCCTGCTGTGGTTACCCTGGGGTTCCCAGAGCCTCTGCGGGGAGGTTTGGGAAGGAGGAAACCAATGGACCTGGACATTGGCTTTTGCTTTGGACTGAAAAAGAGAACTGCCCTCCCCAAACAGGCATGTTGTTGGCTTGATGTTTGGGAAGAACACACATCTAAATGACATCTCAAGGTAGAAATAATTGCAATTTGCAGATACATTCCATATTTCTGATACTTCTGCCCTAAGCAACAACCTAGCAAACTACTTGTAGACCCAGGAGATTTCAGTGGGATAAACACCAGAAGAAAGCTGTAGTATTACTGCAGATGGTTTTAAGAGAACTTGTTTACCTGACCAGATGAACATGAAGACCACAGAAAATAATCCCCAGAAAATAAGAATAATTGCAAATATGAACAATCTGTCCTGTCTGAAAAAATACTGGTTTTCGATGTTACATTTAGCAAAGATAGGACAATCTATATATTAAGATAAAAAACCCAAAAGAAAAACACAAACTCACCATAATGTGCATGTCCTGTCTCCCAGAGCAGAGACAGCATACTAATTTACAGGGAGCTTATAAACATTCAAAATAAAAACATCAGTTGTGCTGTTAAGCAGCAGGTATCTCTTCAGTGTATGAGGTTAGATGCCACTGTACATCGTTTTGCATTCATACATACTGTGAGCATTGGTTAGAGAAACAATGAAGCCTCTAGCAACTAAAAATCAAATTGTATTTAGTTTTTTTCCTCTCTATTTTTACATCGCATTCATGCATTCAAGTCGTCCCGACAGTAAGAAAGGGGCAAGAATCGAGTCTACAAGTGGGTGGGTACCTAAAACATATTAAATGTTTCTACCTTCCTCTGTCCCCTTCCCCCACCAAGAGTATGACTGAAGGAAAGTGCTTCTTATCAGTACATTTGAAATGAGATTTCTGTACTTCTTTTACTAATAAAATACATTAGCTAGAAATTCTCTCCCCATTCTTTAAATTAAAAATGTCTTATATCAAATGTGACTGACAGGAATGCCCTCATCAGAACAAGAATCAGAAGTACACTGCCGGATTTTATTGACAGAACATTGGATTATGGCACAAGCCAGGGCTTTTCTGATATGCTGCATCGTTAGTCAAGCTATTCTCAAGAAAACTGTTTGTTAGCCCCTTTCCTCTGCACTCCCTGGGCTCCCTTCTCATTTCCTTCCTACCCTTTCACTACTTTCTTCTTGAGTTGGTGCTTCACTGACCCTGCACCCTTCACACCCACTGTGATGCCCACTCCTTGTCTCCAGCACCTTCACCTCTCCGATCAGGCAGCTCTTCCTGTACCCACAGATTATTAACTCATGGTTTATGCAGATGAATTATAGATCCCTTAGACATATGATTTCAACCATATGAAATCATCTCTCAGCCTTTCTTTACTAAGCAATATAGATTGCTTAGTAAATATAGATATAATATATAGATTAGATATAGAATATGGATAGAATAATAAAGAATTTTTGTTCTCTCCCAATGTAAGACAGCTTCCATATTCAAGTTTTAAAAATAAAATTATACCTCCTGGTTTTAAGCTGTCCCTAACTGTCATTTAGCAACCCCCTGTTGCCAAAAAATACAAAAATGAACTAATTACAAAAGAATTTACTTGCAACATGTTGTTCTTGCCAGTGTAAAGAAAAATGGTTAATGCCCTGAAGAAATCGGGAAACTATCCAAAACAAAATGAAGTTATGCTCTTCCTGCCTCTGATAAATGAAATAAGAAAATCAATTTAACGGTGTTTATGGCAGTAAAATAGCGAAGAAGATGGGGGTTCTAAAAGACCATCAAATGCAGGAGCCCTGTTCAATGAGTACTGAGACACTGAGCTGAACCCAATCCAACCTTATTAAAGGAGCTTATTGGAAAAAGTGTTTTCTGTCAGGTTAGTTAGAATCAAGTACAGTAAGGACGTGCTATTCCTAAGAATACGCTGTTCCACCAGATGTATTCTCATTTAAAAAGCCAGTCCTTTAGAATAAACTTGTCATGGACAAAAATATTCTTCCTCTCTTGCAAGAGACTGCTGTAGGGTTTGAGGTGAGCTTTTTACTTCTCAAATTATCCATCTTAGCTCTCATACTTTATCCTGTGATGAGTTAGAATCCCATCTGTGACCCTTAAAGAGAAATACAGTATGTAAAAAAGGCCAAACTAGTTGCCTTGATTTGTTTTCCAGCAAACAATGAAATCTTTGATAACAAGAAATTAGGTTTATCTTTTACAACTCTTACATTATTCTCTTCTATCTGACAGGTTTGGTATGTATGTATTTAATATTGTTTAAAAAATCCCACAAGAAGTCAGTACAGATTTAGATCAGTCTCAGATCATGCGAGAACATTGTTCTACCTTAACCAAAACCTATCAAATGCAACTCAGCTGTGGATTATGTAGTTACAACCCCACAGGGATACATCTTTTTCTACCAGAGCTGAGTTTGGGCTCAGCTCTGAGCCCAAAGATGACTTTCTGTTAGCTCAGAGTCAGCAGTGGTGCCATTCAGTATTTTCTCAGGGCTCACAACGGCGACAGTTTCTCTTCCAAGTTCCCAGAAGTTTTCAATATCCAGCTGATGTTAACATTAGCAGCTACCTTGGGAAGTCTTGACTTGTGGATAATCAATGTCTCATGTTTTATTAAAACAGGAGTTTCTTGTTCTTAGATACAGCACTTGTCATTTAATTCATAGAAAGAATTTAAGCCAATTTTCAAAACATCACTTAATTTTCCTAGTACAATTGAGTAGTATTTCTTCAAAAACGGAGGACCTATTTTCTCTCAGAATTATTCAGAGCAAGAATATCAGCAACTTGCAAACTATAGAATAACCAATCTCAAGACTGTTTTACATACAAATGAAAAGGGAACAACGTAATTTAACCTGTAGGTAGATCACAAAGGCACCTAATTAGATACCCAAGTAATCACACATGTTCTTAAAAAAATGTATGGCTAAAAGTACCTGAGAAACAGCAAGTCAACAAGTCTTACAACAAATCATGCTTGCCACATTTCCTTTGGAAGAGGACAGAGACTGTCATTCTATCTTCTGCAAATTAAAAGAATAAAAGAATCTCTCAAGCATATTAATTAATGAGATTCATTGGAAACATAGCAGGCTGCTGCCACTATTTGCTTTTCATGAACATATCTGGCCAATTAGTATCTAAATTCATAAAAAGGCTTCTTTCATAAATGCTGAATATCTTATGCTTGTAAAGTCTTTGCATACTCCTATATGCATACTAATGTTCTGTAATTGTGGAACACTCAACAGTACAATAACTCCATGATAAAATCCAACTGTTCTTCCTGACCCAAGATAAAAAATTTAGCAACAGCACTCAGTTCCTATAGGTTTTTTGTGGAAAGAGCATAATAACAAACCAGTTTGTTAAAACCCAAAAGAAACTTTAGAGCAAGCTGTCCTGGAGATGAACCTAAGACAGCAGCTCTGTCTCCTGAAAATCGCATCTCATTCTTATTTATTTAGGAATATAAATAAAAAAAGTAGTTGAAAAAAAAGATAAAATAGGCAGCTGAAGAGGGAGCTTTTCAAACATCTTGTTTGTAGCCCAGTACGTGCTGGGAGATATTTGCTAGCCCCTCATGTCTAGGACCCAGAAATGTTAGGGTCTGTACCTATGGGGTAAGAATGGCTTGAATTAGATCATTCCAGACTCACAGGACAGTTTTCTGTTTGTAGGGGAGGGACAGTCCCCCCAGTCCCAGAGCAGGCCACCTTGCCTCCACACAACTACAGCTCATGGTGTCAGAGACTGGTTGTGCCTCTCACACCAGGGGTTGGGGAGGGTTGGATGTGTTACCCATTCACAGCATTAGCCAGATTTGGCCACTCTACCACTATGTTCCAAAATGACTCCTTCTTTAGCGTAGTTATTATTCCAGAATAAGTAACATCAGACTTTGATTTTGGATTTTGTGCTTACATATATGTTGTATGGAAGGAAACCTACTAGCTTCACCATCTCAGCATTCGCTTCAGAGGGAAGGGAAGTCCAAACTGAGATTACCTGCAGTATTTGTGCATTGGTCCTTTCCAAAATGTCTTTTTCCACCCCCGCCCTCCACCTCTGCAGGCTGTTTTCTGTATTTAAAGAAAGCTTAATGGAACAATGCCAATATGCCAAGACGTTTGACACTATCAATAAACTTGGGTCTCTCACTAACACCCAAAGATCATAGCTTCCATAATACTTACACAGAGAAAATCAATGATCCCTAAAACTGATAAAACAGATTGCCCTTACACTAACAAGTCTTCCATGATATTTTAAGAACTTTAAAAAAAAAAGGAGGAATGTTTAAGAGTGGCGAATCAGAAGAAGAGATAATAAATTCAGATACTTTAAACTTTTTCTTTTTAGTTCTTCTTTTTAATTAAAAAAAAATGTAACAAATTATCAAGCTGTCTGGAAACATTTGATTTCAGAATGAATAAAATATGAATAATCACAACAGGTTCTTTAGTGTGATAATACTGCCTCTTCTCATAGAGAAGTTTACCAGATAAAATAACTGGAAATCAATGCAACAAATGTAGTCCATGATGAAGACTACAAAACTTGGACTTTTCTAAGTGGCTGAGGACAGCGTTCTCTGCTGATAAAAAGGGTAAGCTAGGATCAGCCCTCTGCCTGTGCAGGAAAGCTCAGGTTCACAAATTTTATGCTTGAATCAGTTTGGGAAGGACCTCAGAAGGTCTGAAGTCTAATCACCTGCTCAAAGCAGGGTCACCTATGAGATCAGACCAGGTTGTTCAGAGCTTTACCCTGTTGGGTCTTGAAAATCTCTAAAGATAGAGGCCACACAACCTCTCTATACTTCCTAATGCACTGCTTGACTCTCTTCATGGGAAAAAGTTTATCCTTATATCAAGTTTAAACTTCATATCTCAGTTTAGACCAATTGTCTCCCATCATCCTACCATGCACAACTGCAAAAAGCAGACTACCATTTGTCTTCTTGGTAGCCTCCTAACAGAAAGCGCTGCTGTAAGGTTCTCCTGAATCTGTTTCTTCTCTACCTACCTTCGCCTTTCTTCACAGGGTCCTGATCATCTTGGACACTACTGCCTTTTAAGTTTTTCCAGCCAACAAGCAGTCCAACCACTTAGGGCATAATGTTCCAACATGGACACAGGGATTCTCTGGAAGATGATGACCATCCCAAAACATGGTATTTGCTAAAGTAATGGTTGATGGTATCGTATCACTCTCCCATCATCCATAGATCTCTTAATTTCATCCCAGAGGGCAATAAAGTTCAAAAGCATGATTTACTCATGGTAAAGCCGTACTTGCTATTCCAAATCACCTTTACCTTCACTTGTCCAGAAACAGCTTCAAAGAGGCTCTGCTCCATGATTTTCCTAAGGACTGAAACAGCCTGCCGTTCCCCTTTGCCCTTTAATAATCCTTCTTGCCCTTTTACAAAGGAATGCAGCATTTGCCTTTCTCCAGTCATCATGGACCTCCCATGATCCCTGTGACCTTTCAAAGATGATAGAGTGGCCTCATTATGATCTCTGCCAGCTCCTTCAGCATCCTTCACATGTATCCCATTGGGTCCCATGGACTTTTAGAGATCAAGGTTTTTCTCAAGAGATCCCAGATTTAGCCCTTTCTCACTACCAGTAATTATTGTCCTCCCTGAACCCTGTTTGCAGGCTCAAAAGCCTCAGCCCTATCTGCATGTGCTGTAACTAAATCACCCACCTATTTCAGCAGTGAATCCACATTTTCCTTGTTTGTCCTTTTAATGTGAGAAAGAAGACCCTGTTATTTCACAATACTCAAAAGACTGGTGCTCAAGGCAGGCACATTTGAGGTGCTAGAGATCATGTCCTTTTTTTCCCAGTCATTTTTCCCTTATACAGAAGGCCTCCAATTACACGGAGACTGGAGGTGATGCCCCCTCTATCAGTCTAGAGCTTGCAAGGCAAATCCATTCCTCTTTTTATCTTCCCCCAAAATTAAAATTTTAGTACCCCAAGAATACATACTATTAGCTGATCTTGCAAGTCGAGTAGCTGGCCTGTAGAACTATAAAAGATTTCAGCTTTGTTCTGATGTAAAGCAAGGAAATTATAAAATCCTGAAATACTTCTTGCCCAAAATGACTCAGCAGATGATACGATAGCAATCTATATGATTAGAAACAAAACCAGATGCTAAGAAAAGGGACATGCTGAGATGAAAGGACATTAATGAGCATCACTCTTCTGGTGGGTGCTGTCTCTATCTCAGAACTCATTTATATTCAAAGGATACAATGGGTAACTGTAAAGGACAAAAGAAGCATACAACACTAAAAGCTGGCTTTTAATGGCTCCAAGTTTAAAATTGTAAAAAAGATAAAAACAAAGACATGAAGAAACACTTCCTTGCTCATCCAGAGTAGCTATGTGATCTGAATCAGTAATAAAAATCTTCATGAAAGGTGAATGAGTAAAAATTTTGCATAGCTACTGTCGCTATGAAAGCCACTTCCCTTATTATCCACACGTTCACCAAGTTATTCCCCTTTCCTTATCACTAACAAACAGATAATGAGGTGCCAGGAAAATTGCCTCCTCCTCTAAAAGTTTCTGAGATCACATTTGAAAGGAAGCAATTAGAATTATGTTCCTCAAAAAGCAGTGAGTGTTCAATAAGAAAATTTTAACTGCATTGAATGGGACAGAGTAAGACTCAGCAAATGTGTGCGAACAGCATCTGGATCCTCTGAGAGAGAGTTGGCAGCTTCAGCTCCCACCTGCCCTTCTCTAAAAGGGAGAGGACACAGTCCAAATTTACAGCATCCACTGCACCAAACTCCACCACTTACCCAACAACTTCCAATATACCTACCTATGTTTCATGCTTTGCTAGTATGAGCAATGAACAAGAAAGGTTAATTGTGCAAATAGGAGAGAAATTGGATATTTGGGAGCTGCTATAGAGAAGAACCACATTCCGTTCTGCTGAAGAGGAACGGCAATTATATTCAATTGCCAAATGATAAGAAGAACCTTTCAAAGACATGTTTGGAAAAAAAGTGTAGCATTATTTGTAGGAAAACCTCTCTACAGTAAATACACCAATTATTATCAGACCACGTTCCCTGGAAGGAATAAGATATTTCTAGCGCACCCTGAATAAAATCTCTCAGAACAGAAAGGGATTTGAGCACTAAGAAAGAAATAGCCACAATGCCACAAATAAGTTTTATGCTTATTTTGGAGGAAAAGGGAAGAGGCAGCCCCCTAACTTTTTTTTTTTTTAAATCAGTGACTACAATAGCAAATATTGCCATGAGATAAACCCCAGAAGATTCTCAGCTTGACTGCAAATAAGCATACATTATAAGCACAATGTTCTCCTTTTCCACTTTTGAGTGCAATTGCAGATTCACTGTCATGTCTGACCAATGGTCTATGGCTCTCACACCAGCTCTTCAAAATGGCTGAGCTGGTCCACGAGGGACAATGCTCCAGCAGGATAAAAGAACTCTGACATACCAAATCACCACTTGATGTGATGTTAGTCCCACATAACAACTTTATATTAGCATATAGTGCGACGCCATATAAATTTAGTAATAGATGTGGATGAATTCACACTTAATCTGGTTGCTCTGACATATTTTAAAGCAAGTAATAACTTTATGGAAGCACTCTGAAATATATGTAAACAGAAAGAAAGTGAATCTACTGCACATGTTAACAATATGATATTTATTTATTGTATTTATTGTAAAATGACTTCATCATTGTCATGACTTCAATGGACTCACTCAAAAGAACATAGCAGCAGGGCTAGGTATAGTTATATCCACTAAAGAGTAGCTGATCACTCTTCATTTATCTACCCCTTTCAAAAGAGGAAGAACAGACTATGATTTAATTATCACTTGAAAAAAAGACTCTGTTTTTTCTTTCCCCATAAAATCTTTTTTATTATACTCTCTATCACTCTATAAACACTCTCTTATACTGTTTTGCACATCAATAATAACTCTTGAGACCAGTCATTACTTACATTTATATGTCATTAAATTCTTTGGATGATCCATTTTCTTTTCCTATTAATACATTTTGAAGTACTAAATTAGTAGCAGTGACTAAATTAATCTCAATTAAATTTAAAGTGACTATTCACTGAAACTTTCTCTCTTGCAAACAAGATTAAGAGTCCACAAGAAAGTCTGTTTTTTCCTATTTATCACATTGGCATTAGCTACTGGACACTTGTTTTGGAAACTTCATCAATTAATATATACTTATTCAGAGTTGCTTCTCCGAAGCGCTTCATCTTTCTTCTACAATGATTTTCTATCAGTTAATTCCAATATTCTGAATAGGTAACATCAATATTCAAGGAATATACAAGTGTAGAGTACTAATATGGCCAGGTCAAGCTAGCCGAAAATATTTTCTCTATTACAATTTCTGCTGACCTCATTTGCAAGAAAGACTAGAGAAGAAGAAGGCTTGATATTTACTTTTTTAACAAGTAGAACATAATTTTTATTTAGTAAATATTATATTTTAAAATACATTTTAGTAAAACATTTTTTTATTAAATGAACTACTAGAGTGAAGGGAACTTTGGCATTTAGTGTTTCCCAACTTTCCTCATGTTGTATATTACGCACACATACATACTCATGCATTGTCTAAACTACTAAGTGTAGCAGCAATACCTTCCACTGTATACCAATAAAAGATGCCTCCTGAAACAGTTGGTAGTTGTCTTCTAAATTGAATAAGCTGTTTTAGCAGAACCCTGTACAGCAAAGTTTGCATGAAGGCTTTTATTAGAAGATTTAATAAAAATTGCTGCATTCCTCCACTCCCCACCAACACCGTACTCATCAACATTTTCTAGTAAGAACTACTGTTCGCTTCATTTCTCTTGCCCGATTCCTAGCAGCAGGAAGCTATTTTTATGCAACCACCTATTTTTAAATAATGTATTTACTCTAGAGAAGTGCTGCAGCTTTATTTTAATAATAAAGAGAACAAAAGAAGGCCAAAAGAAGAACGTCCATGAAACCAGGTTACTAGGTAGACAGTCTACTGGGTATATTCTCATAGAGGAATCTAAGAGCTATACACCAGGCTTTCATGGCTTAATGAGAACCCAAATACACACCTCAAGTGCATGTCTTTGTAGGGTAACAACATTACTAAACTGCTGAACATATATCCTGAGGCCAGTCCTACAACCCTTCAGTTGGGTTCTACAAGCAACACAGCTGTGATGCTGCACCTGGACTAAGTGGAAGCCAGCTAAGAAGAGCCAGTTGTAGCCTGGACATGGCATTAGCTGATACAGCCTTAGTATTTTAAATTCAGGTTACCCATATAATTTTTCACTGTATAATATTCCAGCCCACTTTTCAGAGCACTGAAGACCCAGATACCTTCTTTTTCCTTTTTGAGGGAGTTGCTCAACAATAAGCACTTCAGAAATAAGTGGCCTGAATTTTTAAGTGCCTGAGGCAACTAAAAAGTCTAATTTTAGGTTTTTAAGTGTCTTGGGTGCCATTTGTAGAGTTCTCTAAAAAACTTCATCCAACCCACCATGCAGACTGTTTTTCCTACACTCACCTTATTAATCTCAGAGTTCCCACTCAATTTCTTCACGCCAGTTCAGTGCTGGCGGTGCAGGAGCCTTCCTGACTGCTGAGCCTGCCATATGGAAGAGTTATTTCTCCCCCTCACTGACTCTCCATTTTCTGTTTGATTTCATTCAAGCACACAACTTGTTCCCCACTGCCTATTCCTCTCAGTTCTTCTCCCTCTTACCGATTTTTCGACCACTTCTAAAATGTGCAAGTGCACTTATTAAGTTTGGGAAGCATCTGAGATCCAATCTGTGGGAAAGATGAAATGCAAAATAATTATCTTGTGGATAGCCCCCTAAAGCAGGAGCAGTGACAATGGGATTTTAAAACTCTCTTGGAATTATCAGGAATTACCTTCTTCATTACACAATCAGCTTCAAAAGCTCCGAGATAAATCTGTGTACACATAAGGTGTTTTAAAATTTCTTAAAAGTTTTTTTTTTAAGTTTTTTTAAAATTTTTAAAAATATTCTGATGCTACAGAGTATTTAGGAACACAGCCCATTAGACAACTGCCTGGGTCTGCTCACAGTAGCTGCAAGCACATACAAGCTGCTACAATTTCTTCTGCAAAGCATGTGCGAGCAAGGTAAAGGCACATATGTCTTTGGGTCTGCAAAGCAGGGTGAGATTTATATAAAGATCTCTGGAGTGCTTTCTGCATAGCCAAATAAATGAGTAAATCATTTTAAAAAGTCATTTTGATTTTACTCTTCCCATAAGTTGATAAAGTAAAGCTGGTTAGACATTTCTTTATGCATAATTTTAAGCTATGTGGCTATTCAATCAAATGGGCATCCATTATCAAATCTGGTTAGGCCTTAAAAATTAAATTTTAATAGGTAATATGATGCTGACATTTACATTTTACATATATACTCAAATTTGAACTCAGTTCTCATATCTACAAAGTACATTGAAGATCATGATAATTACTGAAAATAAGTTGATAAGGGAAATGAGAGTCACACAAAACACAACTGGCATGAGTTTGCTCAGGCTCCATTAGTCACTTCCATAAACACCATAATTTGCCAATTTGGTCTGAGGTTAATGCAACATAATACTAATTTTAAAATCAAAGAAGCAAAGCCAGCTGAGAGCACTGGTTTTCTAACACATTTTCTTAATCCATTTGTTACAGTAATTATTAGTTCCTGTTGCTCCATCTTAGACACATGTTGCTTTTAGTAGAGAACAACATGCAAACAAGGGCAAGAAAAGGTAAAACTGTGTGTAATTGTATTAGGTCACAAGAACAGGTCTAATGTACTTGTTTAAGCTATTTAACAGCCAACTGTACACAAAATATCACTAGAATCTGATATTTTTCTATTTCAGAGTCCTGACCCATTGCAGGTGTGTCAGTACATTCAGCCTCAGAAAGTCACAAACTACTTCATTAGACTTTGACTATTCAAAGTAATTTTTGATACAACTTTTAAATCAAGGGGATGATAGAACACTGAAGTTGATGGGAGTCTAAGAAGTTAATTATGGTTTCTCTCAGATTGCCAAAGCCATAGATGCAACATTAGAGTAAACATGTTAATCTGGTGACAGTACTGTTCTGTCTAAGATTAAACCTTTCATTTTCACAACACTGAGGAACACGTGCCATCAAACATTTGTGAAGATACAAAGAACCTCTTGTTTCTTCAATTTGCCACTCAGCAAAATTCAGCTGGCTCTGAATATGCAGAATACTGGCTCTATCAATTAATTCCTAATGATTTAGGCAAGTCACACAGACAAGGCTGTATGTATATGAACATAAAATCAATGTGTCTCCCATACTGAATCAGCCCAGCCAGGCCTCCTCAGCCTGTACTCTCTACAGCGATAACAGAAGATGACATTTAAGAAAAACATGTAATCTTGGCCACTTTCTGTGGTCTGTTCCCCTCGTACTTCCCCAGGGTCTACAACTGTTGTTCATAAACATTAGCATTTGTTTATGGGCAAGTTGCCCGCGAATGCTGTTGTCTGTGAACATGCTCTCCATGTTCCAGCACGATACGCAGACAGGAGCGTATGGTGGAGCATCCACCTCTGGAGACTGTCAAGACTCAGCAAGACAAAGCTTTGGCTGTTTCAGTCTAGTGTTGGCTGAAGTCCCACTTCAAACAGGACACCGGACTATATAACTTTCAGAGCTCTTTTCCAGTCAACAAGTCTGTCAAATCAAGTGCTGCACAATATTCAAACAAATAAATCAAATGTATGAACAACATTCTGTTATTCCAGCACTGAGGTCAGATCCTGAGCAATTACTGATCACCCAAAGCACATCTAGGTTACTAGCATTGATGGAATTCACATTATAAGGTTTTTGTAAAGGTTCCCAAAAGAAAACACAGGTTAGTCAAGTTTACCAAGAAGATAAATGCAAACCTGAGTCTGTGCTTCCATACACAGGCTGTGTTTTGGGTGATCGCAAAAGAACATTCAACTATGGTCAATTTACCGAGTTAGACTAAGAATTCATTCTGATGATGTGGTGGATTTCTACTTTCATTATTACTATTATGCCAAACTTCCTCATTCCATCCCCTGCTTTAGGTATGAAGCAATCTTGGCATATCTTTGATATTCCTTTAAGTTTACATGGAGGAAATAGGAGAAAAAAGCCATAGAACACTATTTCTTAGACAATACATTTTAAAATAAAATGCAAATCAAGTGCAATATTTTAACTATGCTGTGTCAAAAAAAACTATCCTTAAGTATAAAGTATTTATTTTTAGGATGCTATTCTCACAAATTATATGAGAGAATCTTCTTTAAAGCAGCATTATCCAATTTGAGATTTTTTAAGGTAAAATTTTAGATCTATTGTCCAAGATGTTAATGAACCTCTCAATGCCTTCATTTTGCCTTATTTTATTTTTTTGGGGGGTAGACAGGATTGAGTCATAATTAAAACTTCTCTAAGTTTTCAGAAGGCAGTTGTGTAGCTCATTTTGCATGCAGGGCATCAAAAAATGCAAACACAGTCATTCATCACTTAAAATATAGCCTTCGTTATTAAAGTGTGTAGATTGCTAATGCTGTTTCCTTCTTTAAAAACAACATAACTTAAGATGACAGCCAACTTCAATGGTTCAGACATAACACAATGAAAGATGTTTAAGGCAACACATTTTTTCTTTACCTTTTAAACAAGCTTAATGCACACATGACAAGTTTAAGATAAATAGTTACCTTGGCACAGAAGAAACAATCACATTATACTGCAGTAGCTCAACAACACAGAAATCCACAATTAAAATATATAAGTTCTTTTTCTTAAATCTACAACATTTTGTCTCTTCAAAGCACAGCATTAGCATCCATACTTCTTGTTTGTACCACTCCCGTTAGCACATCTGCCTAATAAACAAGCGCTAATGAATTACAAGGCCACTCCACTCGGTTTTATCAGGTGAGAAGCAAAATGTTTGCCAAAGAAATGTCAGGCCCAGTCCCAAAATCATTTACATGGAAGCAAATTACAAAGCATCTTCTGGAGTGCCTAAAATGATTTTATAAAAATCATGTAGATGCTGAAATCCCAGAAGAATATGCAGAAAACCAAAATATTCAGAGAAAGTTACCCAGACACACACCCCCTCCCATATGAATCCTTCACACTCAGCAGGCCTCCTCCCTCTCCAAACTGGAAACCTTTTCTAACCAGGAGCCTTCTAAACAACCTCTGCCATAACTCTGATGCAATCCATTGCCAAAGGCAACTATGTTCTTCCTATATCCCTTCTCCCAAAATTGTTTTTATGCTTTCTTCAATACTTGTTCTTAAAAAAAGAAAAAAAATATGGAAGAAACAATTCTTGTAAATGGTGCAAGATAAATAAAGCAGGTTAATTCTTTGGGGTAATAGGACATCAGCATTGAGATATGACATCTTAATGCTAGCTGTGGGCAGCAAGCTCTCATATAATCTTTATCATATACATCTAATATATATATGATAATACATTATAATCTTAGCAGCCAACAGCAATTAATTAGAGGAAAGAAACCACAAATAAACAGGAAGACCTTGCCTTTTTAATATGTATATTTGATTTTTTTCTGTGAAAGAAAACTCACCAATGGTGTAATATCTCTTCAACTCATTCCTCCGTGGATTGCGCCTTTGGGTGTTTGCGGTGTTGTTCTGTTCCTCCTCAGAAGCCGCCGTCTTAGTGGCAAGCAAAGATTTACTGGGCTGAGATGTCTGAGCTTCAGCTGCCACTGGATTGCATCCTGGCCCACTAATATCCACTGACTGGGACTTTTTCTTTAATCTAAAGAAAATTTAAGGCAGTAAGGTATTAATCATCATTCTATACCTAAACTATATATAGAATAACAGTAATATATTCATTGTACAACAATTTATGTCTGTCACAGCAGAACACAGAAGAACAGCAGTGATAAATTAGGCCTTGTACTGATTTCCCTGTTCAGCTCCTGCTAAATCAGTTACAGGACTTGCATCTCACATGTAGCTACAAATGGCAAACCACCCTCAGATCAGCCTGCTGTGCTGCTTGAAGGATCAGTCCCTAGTCTACTTCAAAGAAGTTAAGATGCCAACAATCATCCTATCATTAAATTGTCTGGATTAAGTTTACACACACAAGAGGGATGTACAAAGAAATCAAATCATTTGCACAAAGTTGCTGAAAGACCCAAGAGAAAGGAACTGACTTCAATCTACAAGTGAATTTCTCATTCTGCAACAGTTTCAACATGTTCTTTCTCACTGAAACTCAAGAATCCCATTGACCCCAGGTATCATTTTGTGTGCTGCAACAGCAGTGGATACAAAAAAAGAAGTTCTCTGTCCCACAGAAGAAATCAGTGCTACTCAACTCATTAGTGGCATCCAGGTAAAGTACGACTTCTTAACCACTATCCTCTGAGCCCAACCATCCAACTAGTTTTTTACCCATCCAGCTGTCCTCAAGTCCATACATAACATCAGAACTTGGGTACAAGTATATTGTGAGAGATGGTGTCAAAAGCCTTGCTAACTTCAAGGCAAATGACATCATCGCCCTTTACTCCTACCCAAATCTAGTTATTTTATTCAAGTTCTGTGGGAGAGAGACAGAAAAACTTTTAAATCCTGCATCAGAGTGGTGGTGAGTATGCTCCCATCATTGAATCACCATAGTTCTGGCATCTCCTCCATCTCTAGCAACATAAAATGGAGGCTATTATGCTACTAGAGTTATTGAAGAGAGACAAATGCTCTGTTATGATGAAGCTCACTATATTGGATTTTGTCAATGCTTTGTCACACACATCGGATTTTGTCAACGCTTTTCTTAAATAAAGTCTCTATAAACGTATATAATAGGCTACATGTTTTGGTCCTGGAAATAAAAGAGTCTTATGACATTGCAATGAGATATTGATTTGAGATGAAGGGATCATAATACTTCTGAAATTTTGAAGCAAGTGAAGTAAAATGATAATGTTCTATAATGTGAAAGGCTAATTTTGTTAGGGTAATGATTTAATGCTAAGCAGTCTCCCTCTTAACTCTGTGTTTCCATATTTTTAAAAATATTCTTCATTTATTGGTTGAAATTAAACAGCATGGATTCCTGCACTGAGAATGGAACCTGCTAGTTTAGGAGATTAACTGATTAAATATCATAATAATAATTACTGCTATTAGTGGACTGGAAAATCTTCCAGTTAGGCTCAAGCTTGAGAAGATACATTAAAGTATCAAAGTGTATATAGAATTTTATGAATGACACTATGAAGGTGAAATTACTATACACCTATATGGAATATTGCTAGCCCAGAGAAAGGACTAGCAGTTAGAAATTAACTTCTCTGTATGGTCCAGTGAGAAAGACTGCAACCACAATAACCTCTTCCCTAGACTAGCCCAGGGTGTCTTGTATTTGAAGCAATGCTCCTCAGCTCCAGTGCCTCTGCACAAACAATCCAGGATGCCAGAGACCTTTATCTGTCCTACAGATAAAAAAGGCTGTACTGGTCAAAGCAGATGTTTATCAAGACAAGTGTCTTGTCTCTAACAAGTCCATCAATGTAAAGAATACAGGCAGGTGCACAGTGCTACCTCCCACAGGATATCCTTCCAGCCTCCAGTAAACTATGGCTTATGGCTTTCCTGAATCAGATGCACCTTTTTTAGCTCTTGGAGTTATTTTTCTTAGTATATCCTTAATAAATCCTGAGCTTACCTAAACTTCTGATATAGGTGGTATCCTGCCTTGATGGGTTTTGTTCTAACTATGCACTGTTCGTTTCAGTGTACAGTTATTTTATTTATTTATTTTATTTTAATGACTTTTAAGAGTAGCATTACAAGAAACAATGAACAACGACTACTCCATATATACCAGCTGCTTACAGTAGTTCCTGCTGTTCAAAGAGCCCTACAGATATGGGACAAACAACTCATCACTGTGATAAAACAATCTTTACTTTGAGAATCTTGGTCAATGTTCCCATGTATGGAGTCAGTGGGGACAGCATCCCAAACAGCTTGAGATTAACTGAATACTTCTACAAGCACCTATACATGTGAAAATCAAGGCAAGACTGTGCAGGGCACCTTCTCCAAGTAAACACTGTGTGGGAAGAAAAGAAAGCTCTGTTGTTTGAAATGATGCTCCAGAAACTGAGAGCTTGTTTTGAGAAGTTCTACCTTTAAGCCTACAGCTGGTTCAAATGCATTTACATAACATAAAGGCTGGAATATTTCATTGACTCATTAAAAATTAAATGGTGTTCCATTATGATGTTAAATTCTGCTATGCTGTTGAATATGCCGTATTTGAGGTTGTATAAATAGTGTCTGTAATTCCTTGCTACTTGAAACCGTTGAAGATTTAAAGGATGAGTTCTGGGATTACAGTGTCTTGCTTCTGTGTTGTGCAAAATAGTTGTGGGCAAAGAAGCTACAAAGCATTTAGTACTTCCATAATCTCAAACCAAGGCAAGTGAGGCCCGAAGATCACTATGTGTCCATCTGTCCTGCATTATGTATTTCAGTGCTCTGCCCCAGGGGAAGACAGACAGCAGGTGAGTTGAAATAAATCACACAAATTCAAAAATACCACTATGATTTATATTCTCAACTATGTTATGAAGACATTATTCGTCACCATGGCTGTCTGAAGGACAGTCTAATTAATAAAGCTCTGAATTACTGTGTGGAAGTAGCTAATACAATAGCTTCCTTCACTGTGGGGAATAGCAGATTGTTGTTACAAGAATATACTGTGTCTATCCTTCTAGAATAAAGGTATAATACCTGTCGTCTGAGCAGTAAAAATGTCACATGGCCTTTCTGAGGTGATATGATTAATAAAAGACTTGACTTGGTTGAATTGCATATAGCAAATTAATGTCCAAAATGTTATCTACTCTTGCAACCCAGAATAATTTAAATGTAAGATTCCCATTCTAGGGAATTCTAGGAAATTCCGTTCACAGTCATAGGTACTCGAGTACTAGAATTAAAGAATGGGAGCACGAAAGGCAAGAAAGTGCATGTAATATTGTCAAAGTGTTCTTGAGAAACCACGGTGACAGTGCTTTTGCTGCCAGGGAAGGCAGAAAGATACAGGGTCTGATTTAATGCAGACATGAGATAATAGGGGCAGCTGAGTACGACTCTGGTTCAACTGTAAGGACATACCTTTATAGGAATTACTTGACAAAAACACGTAACTTACTCAGATGCAACTTCCTTCAGCCCACCTGAACTGTGCATTGATATAGTCATGTTCGGTTTTGCGGCATGTTTGAAAAAACACTGAGGCCTTTGAACTGCATCTTCACCGGACCACCATGTCTTGCAAACAAAGCTGGAGTTTTGGGTATGTTTTGAAGCCAAGGGAAGGAATTCTTTTTAAGCCTGACCCTTTTTTAGCACCTCGCTTTATTACTAGCTTTGTGTTGCCTTTGTTTTTGATTTTTTATATTAAAACTGCACAGAAAGAAACCTGAACATGAAATGCCTCGGGATCAATTTCCTATTTCTTGTTTTGTTTCAGGCTGTTTGTAGAAAAATGAATAAGCAATATTAAAAAATACTGTGGCAAAGCTTTTTATTGTCTTTTACTATATGTATTCTGTAGCAGCCTTCTACTAATGTTTCAACCAGACACAACACAGGTCTTTCAGTATCACCTGGTGTGACCCAAAATGACATTGCTGAAGCCAACGAGGAGTTCCAAGACAGCATGGCATTAGTTGGGCTTGGAAATGAACATATGATAGCAAGGACAAAGTCCTGATTTGACTGAGATCTGAAGTAGAAGGGGCAAACATCTCTCTTTCTACAGCTAACCTTAAATTATAGGAGTTCCAGGGGAGGGAAAACTATGCAAAAAATAAAAATAAAAATAAAATCTGCAGCCTTTGAGAAGTATGAAATGCCAAGCTGGTCACTGCTGGTGGCTTGTGGCTACTGGTGGCTTCTGTGAAATATGGTTGTGCTCTCACTTGGGTGTTAAGGCAGGCACCTCCACAGCCAAAGCAGTAAGTTCAGAGGAGAGGCTTAACAGGAAATGACTATGAAGGCCCAGTTATTGGCAATTAACGCATCTTCCCCTGATTTCAGGGTGGGGTTCACAAAGGGAGAAGAGGAATTCCTTGGGTGCTGTTGATTGGATCTGGAAATGCCATGTTTGCTTGGATATGGATGAGCAGCATCTCTGTTTTAGGTAATCATGTCCAAATGCACATTTCATATACCTATTTATGTAACTGATTTGCACTATTGCTAATAAACCTTTAAAACCCCATTACTTCCATATGTATCTTGTGTTTTCCTAGAATGTCACACATACATTCCTAGAATGTATGTCCTTAGATGTCACACACCCCAGTGACTCAAAGTGTCCACGACCTTCTTCACAGTCCTCAGTGCCTCTAACCTACCTCAAAGCCCAAACCTGCCTCTCAGCATCCTGCCAGTTATTGATCACAGAGGATTTGTGCATTCAACTAATCCAGTAGGAATGTGCATCTCCAAACTGTGTGATGCAACATTCCTGTAGGTAAAGACACTGACCAGCTCCTGAACTTGTGCTTTATTTCTCTTTCCATGCTCTGCATACAACTGGAAAGGTTTTACTGCATCTTAGAAACAGCCTAACAGATGGCTCCAGCTTCTGCCTCCTTCTGACCAGCTGGCACCCTGCGCTCCCCAACAACACATCCCAAGAACAGGTCACTTTGAATGGATTCTTACCATTTTCCTCAAAAAGAAAACATTGTCAGGTGGTCAGACATTGACTACCAAGTGCTCTTGGCAGTCCACACATATGGGGAAGTCCTGAAATCCTGGGGCTAATGGATTCACTGGGAAGTCTGCTAGAGATATTAGGAGCATTAGGATTTAATCCTAATCCATCCACTATCACAAACCTATTGAGCTCCTAATACAATCCATGCAGTTTTTAATGTTATAATTTTGCAAACTGAATTTTTACAAAGGAGCATGGAAAAAAAAAAAGGCATTCTCTCAAGATCTTTCAGATCTTGAAAGGACCTAAAACAAGCATGGCTATCAGTCCAGTCCAAAAGAAAAACAAAGAAAGAAAGAAAAAAAGCATTTAAACCATTTATGGTGGAAACAAATAAGCATATGAAGCATCGCAGGGGCTGGGAATCTGAACCCATTCGATCTTCATGAACTTCTAAGTAAAAACCCCTACTGCAACAAAGATTTGGAGGAAAGTCTAGCTTATTCTTATCTACTGAATAAAAAAAACCTCCCTGTGCCCCTTGTGACTATTGCAGAGATTTTACTACACACTTAATATGAGAAGCAAAAATCATTGATTTGAAGAGTGATGCTTATTCTTCAGAGATGCATTTAGTATTTTTGAATGTCCAGCAGAGCTGATAATGAATTTGATTTCTTTGTAGCAAGAAATGTGATTTAAACCAAAGTCGACAGCCAAGATTTATCTGACTCTGGAAAAAAGTAAACAACTTCTGGTTTCAACACAGCACTGCAAAGGTCTGACAACTCAAATACAGAAGGCGGCCTAATTCCCCAGTGTCTGCACAGACCAGCCCCAAAACTGGTTATTTTATTCCCCCCAGCCTCCACCCCAATCTGCATTTGCAGATGGTTGGAGTTTTTTGGCTCTATGGCAACTCAGAGGGATCCAGTCAAAGGCTTATGGTCTGCTGCTGGGTTCCTTCTGCCGCCTCGCAGCCCAAGGCAATGCCCCAGAGGGCTGCTGGAAAGTCTCCTTTTTAATGCTCTTGAATACCACCTGCAGCTCTGGCCATCCCCTCCCAAAAAGACGAGAACAGGATTAGACTGACACAGACAAAAACCACCCGTGATGCCGACAAGTCAATTCCTTGTGGGCCAATACAAAACAGACCGTGGGAAGGAGCCACTGGTGGGGAGCAGCACAGGGACCTCTGCAGCCACCAGCCACGGGAAAGGGGACTGGAAAATGGTTTTTCACCGTGGGAGAGTTAAGAAGTAGCAAATGAAGGCAAGCGTCAAGTTTCAAATAAACACAAAGAAGTACTTTGAAAGGTATATAATTGCATGATGGAAATAATTGCACAGGAGAAGAGTGTTGCTCGGCACAGAAATGAGTGACATAAGAAAGGCAGAAAACATCCATTAGGGGCTGTGAAGCATGCGGGTACTTCAGCAAATACGTTCCCTGAGCCCAGGGCTACTGGAAGGTGCAGGAGTTTCGCAGGGAAAAAGAGCCAGTCGATGCATGCTCCATCTCTCGTATAATCCTTAAAGTATCAACTACTATGTAAGTGCTACACACAACCGAGCGCAATATACTTGCAATTCAAACCTGAATTGGTCATTATGAATTGCAGAGGGAAACAAAACCAACCACCACAAAGCAGCTAGAAAATAGAACACCGCTAAAACCAATGTCTGACAATAAACAAACAAAGAAGAACCCACTTTATGTGTTGATCATGCAGCAGAGTTTTCTGCTAGCGCAAGTGGCTTACAAGATCATTTGATGGCAGAAAATGAGAACAAGACGACCTTCACACAGGTGGGGGTATGAAAGGAGTAGGAATGAATTCACGCCTACACAGCCCAAAAAGCAATTCAAAGCGGCAGGTATGTATCAACAACGCAACATCCAGCCCAGCTTCAGGGAAGGAAGCAGCACAGGCACAGGAGCTATGTGCATAAAAATACTGGCATTTCAAACAGCGTATTTTGCTTTATCCCCCAGCAGACGTATTGGAGCACAGAGAGCAAGCACACAGAATACTCTTTTTTGTTCCTTTACGCACAGTACCAAAAATTACCATGTAAATTAAAGACATAACAGTTGTTAACCATCAACCTCAATAATCCAGTACCCAGAGTACCAGAGAGCAAACCAAAACCACCCTCTCTCCACTTCCCAGTCATCCTTATGGAAGTGGTCCCAGTACATGCAGGAAAACTGCCACCATCCCTCGTTCTGTAAGAAAAAGACAATGCCAAACCAGAAGTTTTCACGACAATTCAGGGTAAAAGATGGAGAGTATCTGAATGATTGAAAAATTAGTTTTGTGACGTGTGGATCGGGCAACCCACATCCTTTTAACAAGATCTATAGACACCACTGATGCCTCATATGTTTCAAGGGCACATCACTGAATAAAGACTTACAAAAATGAACACAAACCTTGTGATTATTCCTGGGAGCATGACAGCACTGCTACAGGTAAACCCTTGGAGGACCATTTACAGAAGACATATAGACTGGTTGCTGCCAGGTTACATCCATGGACTCCAAGAGGGAGAATCCAGAATCCACTTGTGGTTCAAGTATGACAAGGCATTCTCACTGCCTGGGAGAGAAGCGTTAGTGAGTCCACGGGCAAAGGAGTCAAAGAGCTCTACACACCACAGATGGGCCTTGGAGATGTATATTTGCAGGAGGATGAAGCATGGCAGAAGTGGGGAGGGACGTGATGATGATGATAGGAGGAAGATGGCACCAGTCACACTAAACATATAATGTAATTCAGTCACAGCATATACAATTTACTCTACTCCATTTTTCCCACATAAGATTTTGTAAGGATTAAGAGCTCAAGATCATATGGCTTCATCATGGCTGCGTAATATTTTACAGCTGGTTTACATAGTGGAAGTAATATGCTGTGCAACTAGGGTGTGTGTTTTGTCAGGGATGAGAATTTCTAGATCTTTTTCTTTCAGGATTTTGAGAGAGTGGGTTGCAATGCTGTACTATTTGCTGACAGTTATCTTCATTCTGGACATGTTTTAGAATAGATGTGTAAAGTAAATTACTATTTTGAACCTTGCTATTTTGTTAATAGCTGCCATATTGTTATTTAAATAAGTCCCACTGTTTCCATTTTCACAAAAGCTCTTCCAATGCCTTATGCAAATCTACTTTAGTACAATTTGTATGGGTCTTGAAATTTCCAGCTCTGTCATGTTTCATGTTCAGCACAGAAAAATTTTGCATAATGGGTTTAAAGTTACAATAATTTCTATTTCATTCTTATTTGTCTCATTAGTGTGGTAGCATTATATCTAATGCAACTTTATTTATAAGGATGGATTCGAACTGTCTGAACTATTTGAAGGTTGTATCACTAAGGAAAGTCTTTATTTCACTCGATTAGAAGGAATTATTTCTGAAATCTTCTTATTGTTGGCTATGCAACCAGCACCCAGGTCCCATTCCCCTGAAAATTACTGTGAGATTTTCACACATCCTGTACTATGCAGGACCATATCCTATATTACTATCTTCCCTCACCCAAGCATTGAATTCAGAGTTTTCCAAGGCAGGTGGCATGGGAGCTGCATGGCATACCCTGAGATATATGGAATTCCTCACCTACAGTGAAGCCATATAAACTCATAGCATTTTCCCATATATTAACTTAGTCATAATATCAATTATTTTCTGTGCTAACTGCAAGTAATTTATACATCAACAAAGCTATTTTATCCATAGCCTTTAATTTAGGCAATTGCATTTACATTTCTGATTCAAACCCTAGGCTTGACTGTTTTCTGAGTTGTTTACAAGTCAGCTGCAATATCCCTGGGCACTTTGTGTTCCTGAGATTGCTCAGTATACGGAATCATAACATGCCTTTTAACTTCTCAAAGAGACGTCAGAAGAGGTTGGAAGTTACCATGTTCCTACAGTACCAGAGATTTGGGTGTTCTAGTTCTAGCATCATAACAAATAAGCATCAGTACAGCAGGCTCGGGTTTGAGCCTGAGCTCAAACTGCTCAAACTGAGCCGCTGCTTGGGTTTGAAGAACATGCTGTAAATATGCTTGCCCTGAAATATGGAAATGCACATTCTTCTGCCTTTCCCAGTAGCTCATACAACTTGAAACGTACGCTGTGAAACAACGTACAGACCTCTTTCAAGGTATCAAACCAATTTATACATCATTATTATCCGTATTCCACAAAACATACATGGGATAAGATATTCTGATCTCATAATTGAAAATTCAGTGAGTTTTAAAGGTATTTTGTAAAAGCGGAAAAGATAATAAATAAACAGTGAGTGAGATCCATCCAGGAGCACCTCAGCCCAGGCAGATACGACAGCCCATTGGCTGCAGTGCCTCCAGGGAAGTGGGGACTTTCTGGTCTGGCCTTCCTCCTGTCACGCCATAACATGCCACTGCCATGTTACACAGTGCTATGTGGCAGCCACGAATGCCAGTCCTGGGACCAGAGCTGCAGCACCCAAGAGAGACTCCATCTTCAGTCTGGGCACAACGACATGCTGCAGAGTGCACAGACCACACTTTGTGACCTGCCACCAGACCATGGGGCTGTGGACGGGGGTAGGAGGTCAATCCAGGGCAGCAGAAGACACAAATCTCAGAGGCAATCATCAAAACTCTCGTCATGCCCATTTCCAAACAGAGCGTCCTATGTCTGGAGTCACAAGACCTCACACTGAGGTTCTAAGTGCCCTCTTCCCACCAGGCAGGGGGGACTATGGGGCTGCACCATGAAAGCCATTAGTGCTGTTTCATGTTTATAAGAACCAGGCACAGCACATTACACAGATGTTAGTACTGAAAAAATACCTAATACCTAGAAGTCTTTGGAAGGACCCACCTGTTTTTTATTGAATACAGGTCAATGACAAAAGTGGACAAAGGCTATCAACTTAAACTGTAAGTCAAACAGGCAACTAAGTTATCCAATTTGTACAAATGCCAGGTCTTCCTACTTTTTCATAGGTTATCCTTGAAATAAAGATTACATAGATTTGCAACATGTGCATAATATATTCTTCTGTAAGTCCTCACAGGATAAAAAGCAACTGTCATCAAATGAAGCAATTAGCACCAACTCACAAAGGGCAAACTCTCGTTACAGTGAAAAGAGAGACAGCAGCTGTTCCTTGAGGAGACTAAAACATCTAGCATTTCTCCTTGCTCGGAACATAAATTGGTTCTCAGAGTGTTCTGTGGGATATAGTATTGGATAAATCTCTGTGGAAGCACCTAACTTGTCAAAGGCAAGTTAGAAACTAAGCAAAATGAGAATTCTTTGAGCATCATAGCCAAAGGAGAATTGAGTTTCTGCCTTTCAACTCATGCATAACTCAAGTATTTTGAATAGTAAGTATCACTTTAGCGTTTGAATGTAATGTGCAGAAAATGTATAGGCTGTAAAAAATGAGCTTTATACTAGTTGGCTTTTTTGACTATTATTTGCTATACACACACCACATCACTGAAAACATGTTAATTCAAGTTTTCCTTGAGGGAGTTTCACTGGGCAGTGAAAAAGCCATACAGCTTTGAAGAAAGTGTTTGTCTTGTTCTTTTTGCATTTCTGATTCGTAAATTAGGTTATCCAAGCTTATACCAAACAGGAGAGAAACACCTCCAAAGCTCCAGGAATATTTTGTACTTAAACAAGACAAAATTATCCTCCTACCCTTCTGGCAGGAGACCCTCCTCCTCTAAGTAGTCAGCTCCGACTCACCCTTTTCACTGGGGGTCAGTAACATGGTAAAGCAGTTCTGGGCATTTCCTCCAGAGCTCTCAGCCCAACCCAGAGGGCTGAATGGGGATGCCAGCCCATTTTCTATACACTCAGCAACACAGCAGGTAGAGATCCAGAGCCTTGTTAAGGTCCCATCAGACACAATTGAAAATGTAAAAGTCTGTTAATTGCTATCTCAAGCATATATGCTTTCAGGTCTTGTCATCACAAAAAGTAAGCAATGCCATTTGCTAAGCTGGGTAATAACAGGTTGTACGAAGAGAATCTAAATATAAAGTAGAAACATACATCTGAACACATAGGTTGTGAAATAATGTCTACTTATTTAAAAAGAAATGGAAAACCCACACAACAATTTTGTTTCTCAGTTCTGTGGTAGTAGGAGGAACAGTTTCTACAACTCTGTACCCACAAGAATGTAAAGGTTGTAAAGACATTTCTTTACACCTTCGCCCTCCAAGCACAGGCCACAAGCACTGATGATACACCACCACGGCAGAAGGGACCATGCACCAGGCGGAAGCTCTGTTGGACAGAGCAGCAGGAGCCACAGCAGACACAGGAACCACAGAAGCGAGAACCAGGGCATGAGCATCTCCAAGAGAGAATTAAGTGCCTCAGGCAAGCACACAGATTACGTTCAACCTGAACCCAAGACAACGTACTCTGGGGACAATAAACTGTGGGGAAAAAAGGGAAAAGAAAACACTTCAAGAACATAAAAGGTTTTTATATTATGAGAACAGTTGAGATTTCAACAGTCATTTCAATATCTCCTAACTGTGGGGACAGAAAATAAATGTGGCATGATCACAGTAAAAATTCCCATTCTTGGTAAACTCCAGCTCTGCAGAGCTGTAAGCAGGAGGCACTGCTGGCATCTATCCTACACTAAACATATATTTTTTGTTTGGATAGTGGCTCGCAATGGACAAGGCCTACAAACTTCATCTGGGCTGTGAAGGCTCTCTTCATTCCCATGTTTCTGCAGCTTTCTCCTCATCTTAGCTTTCATTTTAAACTAAGAATTATGACAGCCAATTTATCTTTTCAAGTTGCCTTACAAATAAAATTTCCTTTTGTCTGTTAAGATGACTTAGTCTTCGTTTCTTTCTGGTTCTCCTCCGTTTTCTGTTTCCGTTATCAAGCCACTGTGCTTTGATGACCCAAAGATCAAAGCATATTGTTGGCTGCTGGAAGCCAGCGGAGATTTAGATAGCAGATTTCCACTATTTTAAAATTTCTGACTTTAATAAAAGTGTCACCATTCATTTTGATTCCTCCCATTTACTGAATGTAAAGGCATTTCTAGACTACACAAAATGTTGCCACCACCAGATCTCCTGCTGGACAAGGCAGCAAGTACACAGTGTCAGGATTGTGGGCTGCTGGGGATGGCACAGATGTCTTTGTGCCACGAGCTTCAAGCAGACAGGGTGGGTGTTCCACCTACAAATGTGACAGACAACATAAACATGTAGTCCAGTAATTACATAGTTCAGATTTATATAAAGATGCAGGACTCTAAAAAAAAAAAGTGTATGCTTAAAAATATTTACGTGTTTTTAAATATTTAAATAAAAACATATATTTTCCAGTCTTTCCTATCATAAAAATATATACCCTGTTTCTACATGACATAGCAAAACTTTAATGTTAGGAAAGGAAACTGCCTAAGAAAGGACGGGAGTCTTATTTTATATCCATAGCAATAATATCAAGAAATATTGAAAATCTTTTTTAAAAATACAGTAAGTTCACTTTGTGAGGTACGGACTGGAGGCTTCATTTTTAAGTTCTGTGTTTAATAAACCCACCTTGACATCAAGTACTGCAGTTATCAAGTTTGTCAGTATTTTTTCAGAAGCTGAACTTTCTTCTTACAAGTGTTGCCAGTCAATTAAATTGAGAGCAGCATGATGAAGTGTGTTACACAACTGGTTTACTAAAGACTGAGCAGTATTTCTGAGTGTCTCCCACTTTCCTGACAGGGGCCATGATTCAGTGGTGTCCTTAGATCCCTGCCTGATGCTGAGACCACCAGTGAGGTGGCTCAGTTGCTTCCATCCTGGGAAGGAGCATGGCACAGGTTATCAACAGATACCATCTAACTTTTTTTTTTTTTTTTTACATGCACTGTGTAAATCTCTAGGTATCAATTTTAATGTCAATAGTAAAAAGGAAGATCAGATTTGCAGGAGTTAAGGTACTTGGAATCTTTTCAGCATCCTGGTATGGCAGAGCTGTATTTCTTGAACCAACTGTGGAGGAAGGTCACAGCTTGCCAAGACAAGTCACAGAATCACAGAATGATATGGGCTTGGAAGGGGCCTCTGGAGATCATCTAGTCCAACCTCCCTGCTAAAGCAGGTCCGCCTAGAGCCGGTTGTACAGGAATGTGTCCAGGAAAGTTTTGAATGTCTCCAGAGACAAAGATTCCACCATCTCTCTGGGCAGCCTGTTCCAATGCTCTGCCTCTTTTATCCTCAAAGTAATGATGTTCCTCCTCATATTTAGATGGAAATTTCTATATTCATGTTTGTGCCCGTTATCTCTTGTCCTGTCACTGAGCACCACCGAAAAAAGACTGATCCCATCCTCCTGACAACCACCACTAAAGTATTTATATGCATTGATCAGATCCTCCCTCAGCCTTCTTTTCTCCAGACTAAAAAGACCCACGTCCCTCAGCCATTCCTCCTAAGAGAGGTGTTCCAATCCCCTAATTATCTTTGTAGTGACTCAGAAGGCACATGCACATGAAGAGTTTCAAGAGGAGTCAGTATCCTTCTGTAGAGAGACCTACCAAGCTGCTACACCAAAACCCACTTAAATATCAAAACTCATCATTTATGTTGCAGAGCATCTAGAAACCTTGTAACAAAATGCATTAATAAACATGAAGTAGTTGACAACTGAGAGGTAAGCACGTGCCCAGGATGGTACAAGTCTGTTCAGATGCTCCCTTAAGGCTCAACTCCTGGTAAGCAAAACATTCCTGTGCAACACCAAAGCAAAACAAACCCTCTCAGCTTTTTCCTCACTTTTTCAGGATGCATCTTACATGTGTGTTCCTGTTGAACTCTCTTGGGTCAACAGTGTTTGAGCTGCTGTGTCTTCAGTAATGGAACTCTCTGTCATGAGAGAGGATTTTAGGGACCATGGCTCCTGGCTCTACATATTTCAGAAAGCACAGGTATTTTATTCTTTCCTTCTCCGGTTACCACTACAGCCTTCGTGGATCAAGCAAGGAGGAATGTGCCCCCAGCAAGAAGATACCAAAAAGGGCAGTCTGCACAAACACTGAAGTGACATTGCAACAGTATGAAAGAGATCATGAGGTTTCATCCACAGATTATTTTCTGTAACGTTTCAGTTACATATGCAGGGGAAACACTGCAGGGAGAGAAACGAAAAACAGGAAGGCAGGGGAAGACCAGCAGCACTCCCAGGCAGCCACCTACCCTTCTGTGGTGGACACAGTGACTCTCACAGCCTCTGCTGCTCGGGCTGCAGCTCATACCTGGATCTGCTGGGAAGAGCCCCACCACCACTTATTTCTCTTTCCTTCTGCAGGGGGGACTTACGGGCAGCACATACTGAGATTCAAGAAGACAACCTAAAACCATAATTCAGTTTTATGCTGAAGTAAAGACATGTCCTCACCAGCAGAAAAGGACAACCTTTCCCTTGAACCACCATTTAGATTTATGCCTGTGACAAGCAATAATCTTCTTTTCCACTCAAAATAACACAAAATAAAATGGGCAAACATAGAAACACGAGATTGTAGAACACAGCTACCCTTCAGGGGTTTTTATTAGTATTTTTAAATCAATAAGCCCAGAGAGCAGAATTGCTATAAGCACTGCAGCTATGCCCACTATCAGACGCTAGCAATCTACAGGCATCATAGTATCATAGTAAATGTTATTGCTTAAAGAAGAATCCAATCAAGTAACATTATACCATGATTTTCCAAAGCACAGTGAGGCTTTTTTCCCTGCTTAGTCCAGAATAAAAAGCACCTCACGGCTGGTCTGGCATGGCCATGTTGAGACATAAGCCTCAACGTGCGGCTGAGCACAGAAAGTACAGGAGATGAGGAGCTAGTGTCTGACAGTACAAAAAAGAGAATCACAGAATCACAGAATCTTAGTGGTTGGAAGGGACCTTTGAGATCATTGAGTCCAACCACATTAAAAAACAAAACAAAAACAAACAAACAAACAAAAACCTCAAAAAAACTCCAAAACAAAACATAACCATAAAACCCAGAAAAACCACACACAGGAAAAGCACCACCAACTGAAGTCCACACCCACAACCCCACACCAACACCCCACCACAAACCAATAATCTT